>LPNX010900245.1:0-10922 GCA_001517045.1 Pseudotsuga menziesii | reverse complement strand
ATAAGTTGTATAGTTGATCCCACCTTTATATATTACCACTTCCATACTATGTTAGCTTAATTCAACAGCTGAGTGTTCTGAGTTATATGTCCTAATATTGAAATATTTAAGGTTGTTGTAACTGGCATAAATATATTTATGCTACATGTCTAACTCTCTCTATTTGGCTGTGGGATTTACCTGATGGTTTCATGGCCTAGATCATTAAATTACCTATTTCATAACTCACAGAGGCCCAACCAAAGAGATGTGGGATTCAAACTGTGGAATCACATAACTCAGTCACTAAGACCTCAAACACAGACAGATAAGCACTGTGAAAATCAACCAAAAACATCCCACGTGTCCGTCGGATTGATAGGATATAAATGATGGCACCATGCTATCGTCATCCAACTGTTTCACAAATTCCATACATGGTATTGGTTGAGTATATAGATCACGCCAAACAATACTTAGTATGCTGTAGATCATTTAATGTTGCTGTGTATGTTTGATCGTGGTTAAATTTTGAGCAACTCAAAATCTAACCGTCATCAAGCATACACATCACCATGCTAAGTATTACTTGCCTTTTATCACTGCCATCTATCAAATCATTTCACTTTTCAACTCGACTCAATTACCATTTGGAATCCGTCCTTGTTTTTAATACACTACAAACCAGGTATGACCGAGTTGAGATATCTTCATTCTCATACATGAAAATTCGACATTGATTGTGTAGTGAGCATAATAATGATTGAAAATGTTAGTTCAAGGGTTGAAAGTCAAAGTGTTAAGGAGATCGTTGAATAAAGTGGTTGAAATATTAATAACCTAGAGAAGAGGAAATATCGAGCATTGATGGCATAAGGTGGTGACTGTGAGAATCAGTTCGAGACGGTGAAATCTATGAAAACAAAGAAAAAATCAGTACCAGGGGATGGCAGATTAGGGGGAGAAGTAAGGTCTCTGTTATGAGTCCTCAAGAACTGTAAGATTTCTTTGGTTAAACATGAAGGATTTGATTTGGTTTGTGTTGGAGATTCACCCTTTCTTATGTATTAGTTTGTGTCTTCTTCACTATTTTACTCCATTGCACTTTAGAATTTTATATTTGACATCTCGCATAATATAAAACTCGGTCACTATTTGGTTGTTCTTTTGTACAAAGTATTTGTAGAATTGAATGGATGTTAAGGGTTGGTTTTACTATTAGTAACCAACTCCTTTTGATGGATTCTACCTCAAATACAAATTATTGTTGAGTTGTTGAATTCTTCGATGCTTAAATCAATTTTTTTGTCACTTTAATCATCTTCTTAATTACTTGATATTTGATTGCATGTGCATGTGATGCCTCCATATAAATAAAATCCATGTATTTTCCCCTTTTATGTTGCATTTCCCAGGATAGTTTGAAATCCATGTATTTTTCCTTGTTATGTTGCATTCCCTAGGATAGTTTGGAAACAATATGAAAGGTAATACTCAAGTAGATTCTTAATAATACATTGATAAATTTGAAAAAGGTGAAGGGTTTCTCTATCAATATATAATCTTTCTATATGGTTGCAATTTCTAAAGATTCATTTAACTGAGAAAGTCGGTTGTGAACATTATAACTTTCTGCTCTTTAGAAAGTAGGTACATTCTGGTTCTCTAATTGATAGGGACATGGACTCTGTTTTCTAACTCATACGATGTCTGGACCTGCCTTTTGAGGACTTCATAAATGGAGAGGCCCTTATGTTTTGGAAATTAGTTTAATTGACGTGTTTCTGCATTTTATCTAATCACACAATGTGTATATTGTATTTGCAGCCTCATCTTGTCCTTGGCTTGATATCTCAAATTATCAAGGTACGTTCTGATGAGCTTTAGTTCTAACAGTGCATGGTAAGAGCTACAATCTAACATGATTCATTTCAATCATAATACTTATATAGTCATGTCAAAAATCCAATCTATTGTGCTGGAAATCTACTTTCAAGCATGGCAGTCTTAAATTCTGCCAATTACCATTCCTTGCTTGTCCCACTTGTTACATTTTCAAAGATAAGTTTAAACAGCATATGCTTCTTCACTTGCAGATTCAACTTCTAGCAGACCTAAGTTTGAAGAAAACACCAGCACTTGGAAGTCCATCAACATGTTGTGAATGCTGAATAGCGTCGGAGAAGATATTAAAGAGACATGTATACTGATTACTATGAGGAGAAATAATAACAATGCTTCTTTTTATGGCATTTGCTGCACCTCTAATCATTTAAGTAGCCATAGCTTAATTTGTAGTAGAGAAATCAGAAAGCACAATATAGCTATGAATCATATTGAAAAAAAATGCAGTCATGTGTTGTATCTAGGGAAGGAAGAATTTGAGGAGTGCTGAATGATTACACTTTATATAGGGAGAAATAATTGTGTCATGACTATGGTTGTGTTGATTCCATGGCAGAGAAAGTAGAAGCAATATTATACTTACTCTAATACTGTGTCTGCACTTTGATATTTATTCTTTGCTTTCTGTTAATCAACGGGAGGTTTGCAGTTCATTTGGGATTTCTGTACTTCTTTCTCCACCTTCCTCCCGCGGTAGACCTGGGCCACTGGAGGTGTCTACAATGGCCTCAGATTGGGTTGATTTCTTTAGAGGAATGAAGAAGCCAGTGGCAACAATTGTTGTCTTCCTCTCATTTATTGAGAAACATGAGTTGGAATGGGAAATTCCATACTCCATAGCAAGGGTTTCCTTCAACTCTCTGTTATTGGCTTAGTTCTTTTATTTGTGCCAGGGATACTAGGAATCAATGGGATAGATTTATGGTGGCACAGTTGGAAGATGCAGCAGACCTTGATAATGGTATGATGGCACAACTTTTTCCTCTGTTGATGCTAGCTTGTTCCTTTTATGTTGTCAATATTGGAAATTCCAAGTTGCAAAAGGTAGTTTTTCAATGATATAGCTCATATGTCTTCAGAAACATGTAAGATACTTTTGCTTTGATGCATGTGCCTGGATACTTCTTTAATTGTGTCAGGGATACTTTTCCCTTTTGTCATTTTTTTTCTTCAGCTTTCATCACTTATTATGATAAAGTATACCGAAGGTTGGATCCTCTAAAATAATTGCAGAAGTTTAACATTACTTGAAATGGGAACTTTGTTGGTTTCTCCATTAGGAGTAGCATCAATGATGATGCCAAACATTTGAAATCTGTTTGCATTAAATATTGTGGATTGATTTGGAAATTGATGGCCTTAAATAATTGGCGTGAATTATAGAAGTCATATCAAGTGTCAGGTCCTCTATGGAATGATAAATGATTTGAAATCTTGCCATGGAAACTCATGGTTTGAATGGGGTGAATTATCTATTTTGAATGGCCCTTTCAGATAGGAGATTGAAGGTATTGTAATAGTTTCAGTTTTGTGGAAAGGTTGTACATGTTACTTATTTATATTTAAAAGGTATTGGATTGAAATGGTTAGCTTACATTTGTTGTCTGGATATGGGATTTCACTGGCAATCACAGATCGCAAGAGATTTACAAATATATATGCATGCATGATTATATTAACAATTCCAGAAAAAACACGGACATGAAGAAACCTTTCTACATAGGGTATTCCATCAAACCTTTTTTTTGGCTCACTTAATGGAGGAAGCTTGTTGTTCAAGTTATGGGAAGAACTTTGTCTGAGTTTATGTATCTTCTCGCTTTGTTCCTTGTAGATCTAAGTTTCGAACTATTTATGGTCCACGAATACCCTTCTGCAACCTGAGTTCTTCGCACAAGATAGGACCCGGTAAGTAGAACCCTCAGTGAAGAATGAGTTATGAGTTTCTTGAATGTCTTGTATGCATGTGTTCTGATATGCATGTGTTCTAAGTGGAGTTAAAATGACAGGGTATATTCTGCGAAAATGCACTTCCTTTTTCTCCTTCAGTTAAGATGACACGGCATTTTCATGTGGAATATGGGGATTTCATGCCTATGTTCTAGTAAATCCTAATAGCAATAAAGGCACAAGGAAACTGACAACCAATGAGTTGCCATAGTTGGGGACTGCAATGCATTCTACAACACAAGAGGTTGACTCCATCTCTTCTACAACAACAAAAAATAACAAAAAGCGAAGCCAAATAAGTGTTTCTGCCTAGAACTTAGAAAAGGGTAGTTGGAAATATAGATAATTTGGGAAAAGTTTGGCCTAACGGTGAACTAACACTATGTGAGTTTCCAGCTCTACTTGGTTGTTTACATGTAAAATAGATAGAAAATATCCCAGACACTATTTTCTTATAGCTCCATCACGTGCCTAGAGTTTCTTTCCTCATTAATTCTAAGGTCCTTGGATTACTCGCTCGTTATGAGTGATGTTACCTTGTGTGTTAAGGAGGGCTCTCAGATGGTTGTGTTGCTATGTTGGTTGGTTGGGATTAAAAAAATTTCCAGACGAAGTAATTGTAACATCTCTTTGGTAATTGTAATTCCCCACTTTGGTAATGGGGAAAAAAAGTAAAATGATTTGAGTTCCTATTGCTAGCTAGCATCAAGTCGGTGATTTGACTCGTTGGGCACTTGTGAGTTGGCCATTGACTCAACACTAAGCAAACCAATTCTATATTTTGTGTGCCCAATGAGTGAGCAATATTTTAATATTATCCTTATGGGCGGGATTCCACCACCATCATCATCAGAAGAAGAAAAACGTTTTGAGCTCCATTTTTCTAGGAGACTCTACAAGGGCACACCTTCATAAAAACACATTATTTTTATTTACTAGTGGAATTGACAATTGGGGAGGGACTAGTACTCATGAGACATGGGTTTGATTCCCATCTGCTACCACTATACCTCTAGGTGCATCCACACAGCCCCCCATCATGGAGCACGGACTAGCCAAGGTTTGAACCCATGATGTTGCAAGGAGTGCCCTAACAGTACACTCTGTTGCCACTTGGTCTATACCCTTGGTGGCCATAAATGCACATAGTTAAAAACCACAGAAAACATACAATTTTTCTTTGAAGCAAGGATGGGGACTCACCACCCTCACCTTGCCTTTTCTTCTCTATATAGTTCTACCAAATCCTAGATTTTGTTGTTTCTCATCTACAACATAATAGTTTTTGTATATTATATCAAGGAGGTTGAAGTTGGAATTTTGTGAACAAGCTTTAAAGTACAGAAAAATGTGGACATTATAGGTTTTCTACCATATTCCAAATGCTTCAGGTCCAACAAGCATTATTTTAGTGAGAACTTGGAAAAGGATAAACCTTTTCTCGTTCCTTTAGCTGGAAAAGTTAAAACAACAGCTAGATTTGAACTATGGGTTGGTTGTCTTCACATTCCTGTAGATGATGTTGATAGTTCCCTGTGGTATAGATGTAGAGGACCAGTCGGACGCTTATTGAGCATGGATAGTGGTTTGTGCTTTGTTCCATTTCTATTTTTTGGGTTAATTTTTGTTACGACAGTTTTGACTCTTTTCTTTTTAAATGATGATGGATTATTATATTTCATTTTGATTTAAAATGAGAAATACAATGATTCTCCTATGCATAAAAAGTTCTGTTATGTTTTAAAATTAGGATTTGTTGTGTTTTAGCTTTTTTATATATTTGATATTTTGGGCAAACCCCTTATGCTGGGGATCCTAACATCCCCTGAAATTTGGGGGATCTCTCCACATGTCCCATTGATGCATCCCCATGTCCTCATGTCTCTGCATCCCTTAAACTTGGTGGAACAATGGTTACATGAGATGATTTCATTAAAACTTAAATTTTAATATTAACTGGCTTAAATTCCTATAAATTTCTTGATAGTATCATGAACTAAAATATTTCTTTTACCTTGCAGATCTTGTTCTAAAAGACAAAGTTTTTGTGCATGACCTAGAAAATCAGTGGATAGGCTGGACCAGCTTTGATTGTAAGTTTCTATTTCTGGATCTATTTTGAGTATATGAAATCATTTTCCTCGTAACATCTGTATGTTTGCCAAATTAGTCTCATATCTATAGTCTCAGAGACCTATTCTTGATGCTTAGTCAATAATGTGATGCAATGTTGAATTTATATTGTAGTGCTTGAGCTCTGTTCATTTTTCTTTCTAAATAAAGCTTGCACATAAGAACTAGTCTATATATATCCTTACATTATGGTTGTGTTTTCATTTGCCCAAAGTGCAATCATTCAGGCATCTACAGTTCTGTTTGGAGAAGTTATTAAAATTGGTAATCTGCAGGGGTGGGGGTCAGGCATGGGCAGTGTATATCTGGTTCATCTCTTTGATTAGATCTGATGATCCATTGTGTTTGATTTTGAACTAGTCCAAGTAGAGTGAGGTTTAAACTCTATGCAAACATTGTAAGTTGAAAAGTAGCTTATTTGGATTTGATTTTTTCTTTCATCTGTAATTTTCTAAGGATTTAAAAAAAATGTTTGATAGGTGATTATACCGTTTTTGGATTGAGAGGCGTTGAATTTTAGCACACACACTCTTGTGTTTGTGCTTATTGCATCCATAGGTTTGTTTCCTGTTTTCTTGCTACCATCGGCACCTTCAATGTGGTTAGCAGGAATAAACTTTGGATATGGCTTTGGATTCCTTATAGTAATGGTAGGGACCAGCGTGGGCATGTCTTTACCTTACTTCATTGGTTCACTTTTTTCACAGCCAGATACAAGTATGGTTTCAACCAATTTTTTTTTATTTACAATACAATTCAGCTGATTCAAGTTTCAGTATGTTTTTGTACATGCTAAAGCTAGGCAGAGATGTTCAGAAGGGTGAATTTATTTCTGAACAAAGTTAATTTTTTGATGCAGAAATGGCTTGAAAGATGGCCTAAAAAAGCTGCTGTGGTGAGGTTAGCAGGAGAGGGAAACTGGTTCCATCAGTTTCGAGCTGTTGCTCTCTTGAGGATCTCTCCATTTCCTTATATTATCTTCAATTATGCTATTGTTGCAACAAATGTCAAGTATTGTCCATACATAATTGGGTCATATGTGATGATTTCATTAAAACTTAAATCTTAATATTAACTGGCTTAAATTCCTATAAATTTCTTGATAGTATCATGAACTGAAATATTTCTTTTACCTTGCAGATCTTGTTCTAAAAGACAAAGTTTTTTGTGTATGACCTAGAAAATCAACGGATAGGCTGGACCAGCTTTGATTGTAAGTTTCTATTTCTAGATCTATTTTGAGTATATGAAATCATTTTCCTCGTAACATCTGTATGTTTTCCAAATTAGTCTCATATCTACAGTCTCAGAGACCTATTCTTGATGCTTAGTCAATAATGTGATGCAATATTGAATTTATATTGTAGTGCTTGAGCTCTGTTCATTTTGCTTGCTAAATAAAGCTTGCACATAAGAACTAGTCTATATATATGCTTACATTATGGTTGTGTTTTCATTCACCCAAAGTGCAATCATTCAGGCATCTACAGTTTTGCTCCTAGGTTTACATGTTACATGGCTATATCTGCACTGTTTATACTGCCATAAGTCAATAGGAAAATCATAGTGTTTTAGACTATTTGACTCTGCATGTTGCTTCCTTGCTTTGTTTGTAGTGGCTCTAGTCGAGGGTCAAATGCATTTAAGATTTAATTGTGATTGAATTTCCTTGGAAAACTTCAGGCTTCACAACTGTTAATGTCTCAACAACTTCTGGTGAAGGCAAGTCCATTGACTCTGCAAAGTTGAATAGCAATGGAAGCACACCATCCAGAACACTGAAAGAGCTTGCCATAAATTTGTGTTCTTGTTGTCTTCTATATTGTAATTATTTATAGAAACAAATGAGAAAATTCTCATTCTTTATAGCTCATCTTAGCAAATGGCAATCTGATAACTTCATTGTATTTTGTATATCGTGGGCATGGAATTGTAGATAATACAAAATTTAACTGATCATTCATAAGGTTTAGCATGCCCCATTGGATTGGTGATTAGAGATGATGTTACATGGATTTTCTCTTTTTCTGCAATATCTATTCAGTGGAAGAAGAGAATTACAACAACTCTTGTTATATCTTACTGTACTGATCTCTTTTTGGGGAAATTGGGACTTATACGAATGGGGATAATGTTCACCAATGTGTAAATCAATATAATAAACATGTGAAAGAGGAGTTTTATACTCACATCCTTGGAAATTTTTATATTATTGTTTTGGTGCATTATGTTCTGATCATGAATTTTTAATTATGGAGAATTTTTAATTTCAGGAAACTGAAAAGCATATTCCAAGTAAGCTTTTGATAAGAAATGTTAGTAAAAAAAATCATAATATGGTCCCCTTGGCATCAATTGGAGAAATCTATACTCGGAACAAAACTGACAGAGTGTGAAGAACTGCTTTGGGGAAATTTGTTTATGTTAAATTTCCTTATTACATTTAAATTCCCTTATTAGATTTAAAGGAACTTTGAATGAATAGATGCAAACATAAAATTAACAAATTATATATATGTGTGTGTGTGTGTGTGTGTGTGTGTGGGCCGTTACGTTGCAGTTTTGACAATTTAATCTAGCTAAGATATTAAGTGAGGTCCACAATATTCATAGAGGTAACTTGTGAGACTTGATTTTGTGGCCTACTGCTTACAATTCTCATTACCAACTACTTTACCCAACCCAATGGATGTAACAAATTCAAAAATATGTGAAGCTACTTTTTCCGGCCCAACCCACAGGATCTAAAAAATTCAATAATATGTGAAGCAACTTCTTCTAGCAGTAAAAATGTTAATTATGATGATTATGACCAACTCAATGCGAGTTCTTATTACAGCACATAAAATCCGCAAAAGGATAACATTAGAATATAAAATTAGAAAGAGCTACAATTCGTGGAGAAGTTTCTACAAAGATAAAGCGAATGAAATTGCTTTTGATAGTCCATGGCTCTAGCTTTATAGGTAAAGCAAGGCTACTATGTATTTCTGATTGCTCCAAAGAAATAGACTTTCATTAATACTGTTGCTTGGTCCGCACATGTTTGGTCTTTGGTCATCCTCTTTTGGGTTTGTGGTATACAATTGTCACTGTGACAAGTGGTTAATCTGGAAATATAAATTCTGGAAAAGCTTTCCTACATCCACTGCAGAACGTTACCTTTTGCAATAGTTCCACTGCATTTAGCAATGGGGAAAATAGGAATAACTGCCCTACTACTTCCTTGATAGAGATTATTATAAATGGATCCCTTCCCAAATTGGACAATCTTGGTTGTTGGTTCATCTCTATGCAAGGAAATTGAGTGGATTGGAAGCATGGATATGCAGAAGATAGAATCCTTGTTACATCGTAGGCATTTTTCTATATGAAGTTCGTTTTATAAACACTGTTCACTTCGTCGTCTACCTAGCGAATAACATTTCTCTGCATGTCTTCCTCCATAGCTGGGCATTGTCCATTGTTTTCCATCTGTTGTCCACTCATTTCTGCAGGTGTCCCCTTCCCATCAATGACCTTTTACTATGTGTGTATACCATGAATTATCTACTGGTCCCATATAGTTGCCACTGGTCCCCACTTGTTCTGCTCCGCCAGGCCCATCCTGCTGGTAAAGCAGCGATTCCCAAGGGACATTCCTTTGGTATTTAACCAAAGTGAGAATACGTACGCCCATCGCATCTATAAGCTCTCTTCAACAGTGACAACATACTTTCATTGACATACACTGGAGAAACACTGATACCTATTATCAAGAAAATTCCTATTAAATTACACAAGAAAAGAAGTAGAAACTATGAGATCTCACTGAAAAGGAATGGAGATCAAAATTATAGAATCTATATGGTTAAATCCAATCCACTGAATGAATAAACTAGAGAAACCAAAAATTAAAATATGACATCGGTTATATATACTCACAGGATACGAAGGTATGATCCTCTTGACTCTAGACTGACAGAGTTTCATTAATTCCTTGTGATTTTCCAAAACCAAGCCTTGCGAAAATCAAAGATGAACGGAACTTCCTTGTGATTTTCCAAAACCAGGCCTTAGGAAAATCAAAGATGAACGAAAATTTTGATTGCTTCCATTCTGATTTCACAAGGGGAAGATCCCTCTACAGTTATGGATTCAATGAGATGCATTGCCAAGTATCGGTGATATTTAATGTATTCTGAAGAATAAACCCAATGGATAGTCTAGAAATTCTATTCATCAACGCCGATTGAATTTTCATTCTTTTTCTACAAAGCAGAAATTGTATAATGTACATAAATATTAAAAAAAAAGTTGATATCAAGGGAAACTGAATAATCAAATAAATAGAAAATGACCAGTTATAGAAAAGTCAAGATTGGAATGCCACAACCAATTCACCTTGCATAGAAGGATTTTGGTGAACAACATATGTGTAAAATTTGAAATCTACATTGTTTAAATCCTAATTTGGAGCGTTTGGGTTGCTTTAAAACATATAAAAACTACTAGGATGGTAATCTCCATCACTGAAATTGTAGCAAATAATGAATACAATGACCTATCTAAAATGGTTGCAGGAAAATAAAGCAAACATTTAGCTGAAAAAAAACCAAAACCACCGGAAGGTGGAGGCTTTTTAGTTAGAGTTTACCCCACCTAACAAAAAATGGAAGGGTCATAAGCGAGTGAATCTCCAACATAGTGTCCCATAGAAACTCCAATATCACGAAGAGTGCTTTTTTTAAAAATGTTGGACCATCTGTATTTTGGCCATAAAATGTATTTGTGGCAATAAAATGAGGATTTTTTTTTTTAAATTTAATTTTGAGTTTGTTTATTTATTAATTTATTTAGTTTTTAGTTTTTATGAGATTGACAAGATTTTAAGATATAATATCTTATGAATATTAATAAAAAGAAAAAATTTAATTACTAAATTGAATAAATTATATAGTTATTTAACTAATAAC
>LPNX010900244.1:604946-627060 GCA_001517045.1 Pseudotsuga menziesii | reverse complement strand
ATTTCCATATGAAGCACCAACTCCCCCGCATGAAGAAGTTCCTGCTACTTCACTTGAACAAGAGGTTCAATTGGATGATGTGATTGAGAGAATTGAAAGATTCTCAATAAATGATGAAGCACCACCAGCTGATCAACCAGGACCATCACGGAAGATTCCTAAATGGGCCACAAAGACACTTGAAAGTGTCCATCCAGATGAAGTTGGAAAGACGGGAACGAGAAGTTCGAAAAGACATGAAGATGGAGGAGGAGCAGATAATTTAGGTGATGACATGGATGTATCATTTGATTGTGAATTTAATTTATTTGCTAACTTTGAACCAACTTCCTTTGAAGAAGCTTCTACTCGAGCTGAGTGGAAAGAAGCTATGCAGAATGAGCATGATGCGCTCATGAAGAATGGAACTTGGAAGCTGGTTGACCCTCCAGTTGGAACCAAACCAATTGGCTGCAAGTGGGTGTACAAGAACAAATACAGATCAGGTGGCTCACTTGACAAGCACAAAGCGAGGCTTGTAGCAAAAGGCTATGCACAGAAAGAAGGAATTGACTATGAAGAAATATTTTCTCCTACAGGAAAATGGGCTACCATCCGAACCTTACTCTCTTTAGCTCTTCAGAAAGGGTGGAAAGTTCATCAAATGGATGTGAAGACTGCTTTCTTGAATGGAGACTTGAAAGAGAATGTCTTCATGTCTCAGCTAAAAGGCTTTGTTGTGAAAGGAAAAGAAAAAAAGGTATGCAAGCTTGTCAAATCCTTGTATGGCCTAAAACAAGCGCCTCATGCATGGTATGAAAAGTTAACCGAGCATCTTTTGAAGTTAAATTTTGAACATTTTGATCTTGATGATGCAACACAGTTTATAAAGAAAGTTGGAAGATCTGTTGTGTATCTTGTGGTGTACGTAGATGATCTTTTGATGACAGGGAACAATGAGAGCTAGATAGCATCCATAAAGAAATATCTGAAAAAGATCTTTGAAATGACAGATATGGGACATCTCCACTATTACTTAGGAATTGAAGTCACTCAACATCCTAAGTACATATTCCTATCTCAGAAGAAATATGTTGGAGAACTACTAAACAAATTTTGCATGACAGAATGCAACCCTATATCTACTCCAATGGAACAGAAAATGAAGCTCACATCAAGCGAAGGAAAAGAATTTGAAGATGCGACCAAGTATCGACAACTTGTAGGGAGTCTTATCTACCTTACAACAACTAGACCAAATATTTCTTATGTTGTCGGCATATTTTCAAGGTTCATGCATAAACCTTGTGAAGGACACTGGTCAGCTGCAAAGAGGGTTCTAAGATACTTGAAGGGGACTCAAGACGTTGGACTCAAGTACTCTAAAGTAGATGACTTCAAACTTATTGGGTACTCAGACTCAGATTTTGATGGCGATAAGGAGACAGGAGTATCAACTTCTGGATACACTATGAGTCTTGGATCAGCAGCTGTCTCATGGAGATCACGCAAACAGTCAGTTCCAACAGATTCAACAACAGAAGCAGAATATGTAGCTGTAGCTAAAGCAACGGAAGAAATAGTATGGCTCAGGAAGATACTTGAAGATTTGCAAGAAAAACAAGAGAACTCCACTCTGTTATTGGTCGACAATACTTCTGCAATCAAGCTGGCTAAGAATCCTAGATTCCATGATCGAACCAAACACATCAACACAAAGTATCATTTGATTCGACATCATGTAGAGGCAAAGACAGTCCATCTTCAACATTGTTCCACAAATGATCAAATTGCAGACATCTTCACCAAAGCGCTTGGACGAGAAAAATTTGAAAGATTCAGAAACATGCTCGGACTTACGAACACCACTTCGGATTAAGAGGGGGATTGTTAGAATATAATCCGTAGGGATTATATATTTTGTAAATAAATAAATAAAACTGATGTAGGAAGCCGAAAAGGCTAGGCGGAAGGTGAAACTCAACCGTCCTATGAATTGTATAAATATATGCATTAGCCATGAATAATATTGAATTGGGAGTTATACCTAACAGTCTTCAACTATTATCTTGTCTGAAATTTAAGATAATAGTTTAAAACACTAGCTTAAAGAACAATTTTTATTTTATTTTTTTTTGAGACAATTCACAAAAACATTGTCTCAAATATTGTTATAATACCCCCTCTATGTAATAGTGATAGAATTAAACTATTTATAATATCGCATGGTGCAATCAAACCACCAATCTTCTGCATTATATAATGCAAATGCTCTACCTTTGAGCTAGCACCCTGCAACTTCATATACAAGAAGAATATTTGTATTTTTAGAGTTTTTTCTTAAGCAATGAGGACAAGAAACATCCAAAAATAGCTTGTTGAAACAACTTAGTGGTATGGAGGAGTGAAACAAAGTTTGATTTACTCTAAAGAAACTAGTGGAATCAATTGTATGTGTATTGGATCATAGTTAAGCATGAAACACAAAGGAGCCAAGAGCATAGGAGGCACATGTGGTAAGACAAGGCAGCATGGATTACCCATGGCATTCAACTGGTCATAAAATGCTCATTGATGGTACATTTGATCTATACATTCCATACTGAGACAAATCTAACCAAAGAAACATGTGTTAAGATGTCATAATGGCTATTTTAACAATTCTAAATGTTAATGATCAAATTGGGTAGTCGAAAAAAGCTACTACACTTTCTTCCTTACAATTTTTTCTAACACATAGAATTCCTTACATCAAATCCAAAACTTTAATAGTATAGAAAAAATGTTAGCTTAGGGATTAGAATCTTGTAACATAAACTTTATATTTTTCTTATAAACTGTAAAAATATATCATTTGATGACTACGAATCATATACATTATCCTAATCAAAATGCAACTAGAAGCCTAGGGACTTACATCTTGTAGAATAAAACATATCCATCAAAATAAAATAAATGATTTGACAGGATCGAATACTCACCAATGTTATAAAAAAGAGCCTTTCTCCATTCTATAATTTTGACAGGATCGAATACTCACCAATGTTATAAAAAAGAGCCTTTCTCCATTCTATAATTGTATTGGAGCTGTATCGCGACCTCTCTTCACAAGATTGATCGGTTTAATTAACAATGATGCTGCAAAAAGCTAAGAAGGATCTCTGAGGAGCTTGGAGCTTCCACTTCTGAACTACCGTGGAAATTACTCTTCCCATTCGGTGAAGAGGGCTACCACCTCGGACTTTATGTCTGTAAAATGGAGTTCCGAACAAAAAGAAAATGAATGATATGACGAGAGCTGCTGTGATGGTTCCATAGCTGACACCCCAACTGATGTTGTCTTTGATAAATTAAAAAATTGTTTTACCAACGAGAGTTCCTAGAAATATGGTGAACATCCACCAATGAAAAAATGAGTTCTTCTGGTACTTTTCCTTGGGACTGAAATCATCAAACTGATCTGCTCCGAAAGTGGAGATGTTGGACTTTGTTCCTACAACACCACCAACCAGAAGATATAAGCCAAAATAGAAAATACGTGTCTGAAGAATTGATGCATTCTCGCAGGCTTCCTTGGAAGTGCAAGCAGAGGGTCTCAGAGATGGCAGAGAGACCGCCAATGTGAGAATCACCATTCCCTGCATCAAAATTATCGTGCAAATCTACTCAAAACTAACATCACCCTTGGAAAGGAAGATAGAGCATACCAGTGGAGCCATTGTTATGTCGAACCTACTAATACCCAACAATTGATGAAACTGATCAATTGACTTCATGTAAACTTTGATTCAAGGGATTTTGATTTTTCTCACTAACAATCCATGTAGCTGAGCAAAAGCTTCCTGCAAAACCTCTAATCCTTTTACTTCCAAAAAATAATGATTTTATTTTTAAAAATCAGTTTTTTTTACGGAAATAGTAATTTTAGAATATAAAAAACTAAAAGCAACTTTTAGACTAATTTTGTCTCAAAAATTGTCTTAACCATCCTAAAAGAAATTCTTAATAGATATTAAAGCCAATATGTTAATTTTGTCTTTAAAAAATGTCTTAAACAACTCCGCCGCGTTTATATTAAATTAACTATTAGATACAAGTAATTAACACATTCTTTAGAGAAAAACATTATCAATGTGTCAAATTATGTCTCTCTGCTTATTCCAAACATATTAATCTTATTAATATGGTTGTTTCTAGTAATTGATGATGGAGAACAAGTAACATATAACTTGTTAGGACATTCATGTGTTCACCTACCACAAGTTAAGTGGTTTTGCTAGTAGTAGCATAGATCCATAAGCGCATAGAGGGATCCAATTTCTTGAGGTGTAAATTTATTACACATCCAAAAAACATTTACTCCAAAATTTGATCATTCTAGTTGGTCAATAGATTGGGTAGATTAATTTATGCTCAATCTCAACCAAGCACTCTTTTAATGGTTTTTTTAAAGCAAAGATGGTTTCATAAACACCTAAAATTTGTAAATTTGACAACTATCAAGCCCGCCAAAGGGATCAAATCCTTGGAGGTGCAAACATCTTCTTAAGTATTGCACTCAAGGAGCTATCAGCTTTGGTCTGTCATATATATTAGCCATTGATTTGATTCAAACCAAAAGACACATCTTTTTATTTAAGGCCGATATATAATTTTTTTAATTATTTTTTATTTTGTTAGGAACCAATATTACAAGATCTCCCCCATACATGGTTTTAAAACCATGTGCAAAGCCCTCCTAAAACCATGGGTTGCTTAGGACGCCTTGCACACGATCTTAAAACCATTTGCAAGGCCCTAATGAACCATGTACAATAAAACCATGGGTTGCTTAGGAAGCCTTGCACATGGTTATAAAACCATTTGCAAGGCCCTCCTAAACCATGTACAATAAAACTATGGGTTGTTTGGGAGGCCTTGCACATGGTTTTAAAACAATGTGCAAGGTCAACATTTCTTTTTGGAATAATTAAATTTTTATTGTTTTATTAGGTAGGAACATTACAACATCTCCCCATATTATCCTCCTATTAAATTTTTTTTGTGGCACACATTTATGGTGACATTCATCATTTTATATTATCATAAATATAAGCGTGTCCTTAAAAGTTGCTAAAGTTACGCAGTCTTCGATAAATGAGTGATAATGCATCCAAAACGAGAGTAAGTTGCTAAAGTTACGCAGTCTTCGATAAATGAGTGATAATGCATCCAAAACGAGAGTGATAGAGAACGAGGGATTCTTCACATTAAAAACCAGCATAGGTGGATCGCGCGGATTACATTTGCCATCGAGACTGGAGTAGTAAAAGACAAACTTATTTGAATGGAGATCGAGTTGACAGAGGAAAGTATCAGCTTCCATGCATTCTTTACATAACCACAAAGCCTGTTTGCTAACTGGTGCGCTTTGCGGAATTAATAACTTGTGTGGAAGGGCTTGTAAGCTTTTAAAGCTTCAGCAACACCCACAATGGATCCGCTGGCAGCTGCTATCGAAACAACGAGGCAAACTCCACTCAATATTTGCATAGCAACCCACCTTGAAGACCAGCGCTGGATCTTATTCTGTGCTATGTACATTGTCACCGGAAAGTATACAGTCAATGGCCAGAACGCCACTGCGCCAAGAAGTCCCACAACATTGTTGAAGAATGGAAGCAGCATAGAAATCAACGTGGTGCTCACAACAAAGCATGTCCTCCACACAAGCCTGAAGAGATTCACGTTGTATCGCCCATAGAAAGGTATTGCCAGAGCGTATTCATTGTTGATGAAGTCGCTGTCTTGCCACTTTTTGCCGGCCCACCCTTCAATAAATGCAAACAATGGTTGGCAGTAAACCTGCAAAGAAAAAGACAAACAATTCAGTACGTCAACGTTTGTCACCACTCTGCACTCTGCCGTATGATGTTGAAAATAATAAAAACTAGCACATGCGATCCATCTGGATTCTGAACTCGGATTATTTGTAGATGCACAGAGTGATCAAATTCCGCAGGTAGCAATCTCAAGCTCAATGACCAAAAAATATTGAGAATGCTAGGTACCTCGAGGAATTTTACACTAGGGTTCATAACAAATGCCCTATTAAGAGTGGATCTGTGAAAGAATATTGAATATAAACCAAACATTAATGCTTATACTTTTTGCTTACTTGATATGCACCGACTAAGTGAATGACAATGGCAGCGTTGGCAATGTCAATCAACCAAAAGGGATTGTAAAAGCCAAAGCCTGTCAAGAGGTTTCCTGGTGCATTGTCACCAAAAGCTGCGTAGCCCATGCAACCACACAGCATGTAGAACACCGTTGTCGTTGCCACACCCAGTAGAGTTGCTTTCTTCATTGTCTTGTTCTCTGCGGGCGGTGATTTTATTGTGTCCTGCAACCATTTTCAATTGAACTAATGTAATGTCCTCCAATTTATGTATTACCTAATTGAGTAACATGCGCTTTCGTAATATTGTATATGGTACCTGAATTTCGATGAGAATCAGTGAATAGGAATAAGCAAATGCAATGTTCCCGAGAGCTTGGAATGTATTCCATATTTTCTCAGATTTAGTCACAGTACCAATGGCTGCTCCTGTAAGGCTCCCTCGGAAGTGTCCCACCTCTAAAGCACATTCAGACATATTACAAACAGCTCAGAAAACTGTGATATCTATACCTAAAAGAACTGTAAAAGTCATAATCAATCAACAGGTATAAATGAGTAAAAAGTTACCGACAGACCTACTACTTTGGCGATACCGAGGCCAAGACCAATCGTGGAATAGGTGAATGACATGACCGCAGCAACCATAGATAGCCAAGATATTTGGTCGAAGTCTGGTATTTGAGAAAGTAGGATCTGTATTACTCCGAACACTATCATGTATGGATTACTGGAGACGTGGCACGGATCGTCATGTCCATGGCTGCTGAAGCAATCTGATCTCTCAATCGCCCTGGAAAAACCTTATATTTTAGTCCAAACTTTAATCAATGGCGAACACAATTATCAAAAGATGGTAGCATTTCGCTGTCATTAGCAATAATAATTCATCCACTTGTAATGAATTTAACTCACGTCATGCTGATGGATGCAGCTATTGTATAGCCAATTGCAGTTCCGAAGAGATTCGCGTACTGAGCGAAACCGCATATCCACACCTGAACTCCATCTGAGAAAGACAATGGGAAGAGGAACAAATCAGATTTCAAACTTTCTAAAGTGATTTATTGAACACCGTATTTCAATTTTTTTATTTTATTTTATTTCCAGGAGAGAATCATACTTAGATTGGCTCTAACAGCATCAATATAGGTATAATTTCGCTTTCCAGTAATTGAATCCGGAGACCTGTAACAGTCCGAAAGCAAGCAAGAGGTATAGTATGTGACAAATGAGAAAGCAAGCATGGCTGCGGGTCCGGCAATCCATCCTAATTGAGCTGTTGCCCATGCCAATGACAGCACTCCGGACCCTATGACTGCTGTAATAATATGCGCGCTAGCTGTCCATAACGTGCCTGCAAATGTAACAGATAAATATATAATTACCATATACTGCAAAACTCTGCTGAGCAAGAGTCTTCAAGAAGTAAGAGAGGCTTGTCGAAAATCTGGAATTCTAATTGAATGTATATCAGCAAAATCCGTAAACATTAACAAAACTAAACTATCCATTACAGGTTTTTGGCCATTGGATCGAAAACTCAGTTCTCCCCTGCTTCACAGCCACAGACTGGTTCCCAAACAGCATTTGGAGTTCAATCTTCCTAATTAAACAAATTTATTAAGACTAATACCTTTGCGTTTGATGCGGCCATCGTCATCAAAGTTCTTAAGATCTGAGATCTTTCCATTCTCCATACGATCGGCTTGATCTATTGAAACGTCGGCGATATTCCCTTGCATTTCTACTTGCAAGTAGAAACGGGTAGCATCATTCTGAGCCATTGTAACAAACCTCTCCTAATCTCAGTCAAAGCTATCACAACTTGCGCAACTTAATTCTTGGCTTGTGGGGAGCAGCAATTTCTTCACAGAAGATGCTGAGGATCCTTCTAAGTTCCGAAAATCTCCCAAATTGGCGCTATCGAGCCCTCAGAGAAAACCAGGGCAGAGCACAGCAGAGCACAAGTCGAACTCTTTACTAAAGACAGGAGCTTAAGCCACATATTTATGGGTGAGAAGTCCGTGTGTATTCCAATATATAACCCGAGTGATTCTTAAGGGTCCGCTTCTGTACCTGCTTTTCAGATCGTATTCGCATTAATTTTCGTAATAAAAAAATGGCAAAGCAAATCGAATCACGACTCAAAGCTCCGACAAATCTCTTAAAAAGATTCCAAAGTTTGGCCCGGAAACAATTGACACTCACTACACACCCACCACCATCACCGTGACAAGTGTTCAAACTACTGTTGCCATTGACCTTTGGCTTATCGTTCACAGTTGATTTTTCATATAGTCTGACTGATTTCTTTGCAAGTCCCGTTACTAGCTACAGATCTGAACAGATCGGAGAGAATCATTCCAGGGAAGCAAGGGAAGCCATATTTTATTGACACAGATTGATTTCTCTGTGTACCGTATGGCGTTAATGTCCTTTCCTGTGTTTGCTCAAGAATCTCTAATTAAAAATTCCATTATTTGGGATGAATGGACATAATTAAAAAATCCATTATTTGGGATGGATGGTTATATTTGGTTGGAATTCTGTTTTTTCAAATTTTAAAATTATGACAATTTTGATGGTAGAAATGGATTTAGTATTTTTAAAAACCATTAGACATCTAAACCATTAGACATCTAAACTTCTGTTAACTATGTTTAAATGGCAATTTTGATGATAGAAATGGATTCAATACCTTTCAAAACAACTGAGCATAAAAAATTCCATAAAACTTTTCCATATTTATCCCTAAAAATATAATAATCTACTTTTATTTTTATTATTATACATATAATGACAACTTAAGTGTTTATATTTGACAATATGTGGTATATACATAGAGAGATTTTCCTAGATTGCAGGAAGATGAGATAAATGTAAATAAACAATTATAAAATAATATATTAAAAATATGTAAGTAACTAGTGATAGTTCGGAGTTTGTGGCACTTAACTTGTGCCTTATAAATATTCATGAACCACAAATTAAATGAGATTATCTAGTGTCTATCTTTCAACAGCTTACGTTACTAAGGCCTTAATCAAAGCTCCACTGCTTAACCTAGCTCCGCTTCTTCAGGTCCTATTATGATCGTTCACCTCAGTATAGGTAGGCTCATAGGGAGGGAGAGCACTTGAAATCTTTGAGAGCTTCACCAACTCACTTCAGTTTAAGTGGGCTAGACCACTATGACCATCACAAAAGAGAGCATGGGTGTTTCATCAAATTTGGCTTAGTTTCTATAAAGTGACAAATTAAGTGGTTGTGCTAGTTAAAATGATGAATATCTATTTATCTTAAACCCAAATTTACAAAAAACCAATTTATACATTAAAATAATTTAATTACATATAAATAAACACAAATTTAAATTAAATCACACTAATTTTATGAACATATACTATTCAATTTTCTTTTACACAATTAACAACATTTCTCTCATAAAAACCTAAATCAATTAAAAAAAATCCTACATATTTAACACCCACCCAATGATATAGATCTGCCTTTTGCCCAAAAACAAGCAACCTTCTGCCTATTGCCATATCTAAGTGAGTTGTTCTGTAAAACATGCAAAGGATCTGGATCTTCTGTAGATGTTATTATAAAGGATCAAATATAATCCATAAAAAAAACCTCTAAAACCTTCAAAGGCTAAGTTTTATATTTTTTCTAATTTGTCATCATTATTTTAAAAAAAAATTGGTTGAAATTGCACAAACTGATTTTATGTCATAGTTTTAAATTATTAAAAAATCTCTGACATATTTACTACTATAATCTATCTTTTTACCTTTTTTTACAAACAACTTTTCACATACCTTATATTTCAAGTAAACTAAAATTAATTAACCTACCCCAAAGTAATGATGGCTGCTGTAGCTCATTACTAACGGTTGGATCTCAAATGTTAAGATCTAATAATCATCAATGAACGTGTTACAGCAATCATTACTTTGCCACAGACTAATTTATGATAACATCCAAACGCGGTAGTAAATAATGTCAAAGAAGAAAAGGGTTAAGACCCATTCTGTAGTTATCGTTGGAATACGGTCATATGCGTCTAGCCACCACGCGTGTTTGTGTCACAAATAGCAGCCGGCCTCCGACCCCATGACGAATTGGTTGTTAATGATTATAAGACGAATGGCTGAGGGCTCTCGCCGCCGGAGATCATTTAGTCGTCTCCTCTGACACAGTAGTCAACACCCTATAACTGCCGCCAAGTTGGAATCGAGGCGTTGAAAAATTTAAAGTTAAATAGTTATCCATTTCTGTCCACACAGGCACCCTTCGAGTCTCGAGCGGCCACCGACCGGCCCGATCTCTGCTTATTTTGTCCTACTATACCTCAATCTTCTCGATTCTCCAGTATACTCCTCCATTGGGTTGCGTGTTCTTGTATTACTACAAACTTATCATTTTTATTCCACATTCAGTAGCCCTAATCGCCCTAGCTAGCGGCTATATTTAGCCCTAATTTCCCTAGCTAGCTACTATATCTATATATCTTTGTTTATACCAATCGTGATGCCCTGTGCTCATTATTTCTGTGCAATGCCAAGGCCAACTGTAAATGGAGTTGACATTTGGTTCTAAGCCTGCACACAAAGCTAGCGGAACCTTGACCTTCCGTTAGAATAGAGAACAAATGTAGCTAAAACTAGAACATTGATAATGCTTTAGTGGCAGAGTTTGTATGTACAAACTTTAGTTGCAGAATTTGTATGTACAAAGTGTTAAATTGTTTCTTTTAGTTGGCATAACTCTTCTTTTCAGCTTAAAAACGGCTAGATTTCCAGTTAGCCATCGGATTTCCTCTTTGCTGTACGCTCTGAATTATTGCTGTACCAAGCAATTCCTTTGAATAATTCGACAAGTTGAGAGATGGGCATAGAATTTGAGATTTGTAGAGATAGGATTTCATGTAACTTTGTTTATTATGTACACATCAACGCTTTTGCATAAATGGATTTACAAGCCAGATGTAAAATGTAAAAAAAATAAATAAATGTGAAATCAATAAATAAATAATTATGTATCAAAAAAATATTTAAATAATGAAGATGTATATAACATTAATTGTGTATCCAAAATTCAAATAGAGACGATGGATATAACATTAATTTGAAATTAAAAGTTTTATATTTAATTTTGTTTTTAAATTTAAATAAAATGTAGAATTATTTTTAATTTTTATTTTTTAATAATATATATATAGAAGAACTAAAATGAAACCCTCCAATAACTAATAACTCATACTTATATAAATAAATTATAGTTTAATATTTATATTTAAAAGCCATACTCTTATAAACAATAATCATACCAAATTATGCTGGGACTTGGTATCTTCCATTAATTGATAAAGTCTTATCTTTCATTGGTACTGTCACCAAAGCACTAGGGTGATAATGAATTAGAAGCTTGCCTCTATCGCAATAAATTTAAGCAAATTAGATCCCCTCATGATGCTGCATATCAATAAATTTAAGTAAGGGTATAGTGCCGTATTTTCCTTTCAGGATGCTTTTGTACACTTTAAATGAGGCAAAATATGATATTGCGCCTCCTGTACATTTTAAATGAGACTAGAATGGCATATAATGTGTCTTTAGGTTGCCTCTATATCAATAAATTTAAACGTTGCACTTTATTTGAGCGTACTTAAGATATTATGTCTCTTTTGAAGATGTGAGGGAATACTTTAAGGTACATTGAAGGTAGAGTGGTATATTATATGTTTTAAGGATATGAGACCAGAGATCAATTTGAGGTTTAATATAATTGTAATAATGTATGTGAAAGAAATAAAAAGGTTAAGTGAATTTATGATCATAATTTTGAAAGACATAGATAAATAAAAAAATTAACACAATAATAATATTTTTAAATTAAGTATTTATTTTTTTAGTGTACTCAAAAATTTATAATGTTATTTATTTTTATCTTAACTATATGTTATTCTAATTTATGATAAATAAAAAATAATATAAATATAAATATTTATATTAAATAATATATTTACAATTAACAATATACTTTTAAGAAATGCAATTTTATCTTAAATAGTTTCATGACAATAAACTTTTTATGTGTATGTTATGAGGATTCCAATTAATAAAATGCCAATGTTTTATTATGAGAATAAACTTTTTATGTGTATGTTAGGAGGATTCCTATTAATAAAATGCCAATGTTTTATAGAGGTATGTGCATGCATTTGTGTGTATTTTTTAGGATTCCCTCCTTTAAAAGAAGTTATGGATTTTTTATGATTATGATGGTATGATAATTTAAATTGATATGTGATTGAGTTAAAGAATGTATTGAGTTTTAAAGAAAAAATCTAGTTTAATCTAGTATGTTTGGTTTAGAAATCATTATATTCATGAATGCAAGGAATATTAACATAATTTTAATAACAATACAGTGAATTTGGAATTTTTCTTTGTCATCAAGGAAAATAAATACTAAAAAGTCATGTTTCAAAAATCCTATTACCTTTTTATATGACTTTACTCTGTCACAATTTAAATTTAAATTTAGATTTACTATCAACATATCATATAGCTTGATGAGAACTATGTACTCAAAATGAGAACTCTAGCTATAAAAGCTTATATGTTTGTGTCAAAAACACCAAAAACAAATCCCAAATCAAAAAGTGGTGATACCAAATACACCCTTTTTTAAGGATAAAATTACAAGTTTTTTGAAACCACAACTAGTGCCATTGTAACCAAAACCATATATTAAGAGCTAAATCCAAAAATGGTCCTCGTAGAATGGTTGTGATTTTTTTTAAGGTTAAAATTGTATTTTGTTTGAAACCATGGCCTTAACAACCATTGTGAGTGCACTCAAAACCCTAAGTCAGCCTCCCAAATGAAAAGTGGTCTACCATGTTGTTCTCATTTTTTCCTTAAGCAAAAATTACGACTTGTTTCAAACCATAGCCTTAATAGCTAACATCAACAAAAATACCTACAAATCCAAGTTGAAAAGGAATTCTCTTTTCGAATTGGAATCACATGCATTTTGGAACCATGAGCTTAAAAAAATGCTTTAAAAACAAAACAAAAAAACAAATTTGTCCTTCAAAAAATTAAACCTTTAAAAAAAAACATGGAAATAATATAATTGAAAAAAATACACCCTCTTTATATGCATTTAAATAAATTTAATATCCATTTTTTAGAAGATAAATTAAAAGAAAGAAATGCAATTAAAGAAATAAAAAATTGAAATTGAAAAAAAAAAACAAATTCAAAACCAAAGATCAAAGATATATTCTTGCTAGCTCAACTGGTTAAAGCTTGGGTTTCATTTTCTAAGCAACCCAAGTCCAATAACATTATAGTGACTTAGTTGGGAGGAGAGACACATTAATCCATTCATGTTAAAGGTTGGTGTGGCTCAAAGAGAGTATGGTCCCTCAATGATTTTGATCACTTAAATACATATGCTTTTGATGACTTAAATATCCTAGATTACAAGTTCTTAGCAAATAGTTGAAATGTACTTACCTTGAATGACATGCATTTTTAACAACAAAAATCAAAATCAAAGTGCATATATCCACCTCTTTAGATGTTAATACATGTAATACTTTGCATGTATTAACATGTAAACGGGTGGGTCTATGGCCTTTGATTTTTATTTTTTATTTTTTCCAAATTTTTAAAAATTTCTTTAATTGTATTTCTTTCTCTTAATTTCATTTTTTTTAATTGCATGTATATGGAGGGTGCAATTTTTTGCAATTTTTTGACTTTTTTTCCTTTTTTATTAATAAAATGAAAACATGTAAACTTTAAAAAAATAAAAAATAAAATATTTATATATATAATGTCAATTTAATCATCATGAATAAGGTGTAAATTTATTTGGATGTGTAAAAAATTTACATCTAAGAAATTGATTTATGTTTAAGATAAAAGTTAACTTGAATATAATTTTTAAAATACATATTTATTCTTTAGTGTAATAATAAATTTTTAATATGATGTCCATTGGATATAGCTTGGGTAGTTTGGGTGGTTGGGAGGATTGATTGTTACCCTCCCTACCTAGGTTCAATTCTTGTATGTGACATGATGCTTTGTTGAGTCCCTATGTAATGATTTGGTAATATTATGTAATTTGGTCAAACTCTAGTCTATCAGATCTTACGAGGATCACTTAGATCTCTATTAATTTTTTTTTATGCTCAAAAAGTTTATAACGAAGCATTCATATGTCACCATAGTTTTGACATGTTAGAAGGTTAGAGAGATTCCTATTAATTTTTTTTTATGAAACATTAATCTAATGTCGGCGTACACATGGCATTCTAATAGAAAGTGTTTTCTTCCTTAATGCTCATAGTATCACACATATGGTAAATTCTTTCCACTGACGATGTTTTGGAATTGTACAGTGTCCCTGTAATACCCCTCTTCACATGTACATTGTTGTAACCAAAAATACAAAAATGTAATTGTAGTTATGTAATAGTTCCTGGTGAGAAGCTCAAATCTATGGCCCCACCAATGAACATTGTAGAATGGTTATGATCTTATAAGTTAAACCATGTCATAATTAAATCACGATAATGTAATGTAAATCGAAATGACAAAATAAAGAAAATACATGTAGGAGACTAAAGTGTGTTGCAACAAAATGATAGGGAAAAGAATCCATTAGGGGGAGAGGGTGATGACTAGAAATCCATGAGAACCCTGATGATGATAAGTTATCATCATAATGCCTTTGGCACTAGAAAGAAAATAAATTAAGATAACTCTTAAATGAGATAGAATTATAAATGAAAATATCTAAATATTTTTATTATTACTCATCTTGACTTTTATAAGAAAAGTCCTTACCGAAAGAATGATCTCTACAAAGAGAAATTAATTTCTTCCTTAGGAAGAAATATGATATATTATCTACAAAGAGAGGTTAATTTCTTCCTTAAGAAAATTTCTTCCTTAAGAAAATTTCTTCCTTAGGAAGAAATATGATATGTTATCTACAAAGAAAGGTTAATTTCTTCCTTTGGAACAAATATGATGTGTTGTTCCAAAGATAATTTCACGATATACAATTTTAAGCAAATAACTACTAATTATACTTCTAAAGAGTTCCCTAGAGTGTTAGCAAAATAATAAATTATTTATTTAAATTAAAATTAACACATATATTATCAATTCCATCATTCCAATATGTATATAGGTTAGAAAATCAAATAAAAAAAAGTACTTATTAATAAAAAAGGTAAAAAAACAAAGATGATAAAAGGTTGCGGTTAAAGTTGGTGGCCTTATAGTCCCAAGGGTTAGCTCAATTGGTAAGACGTGCGTACACTCTCTTGGTTCGGGGGGAGGTCACGGGTTCGAGCCTTGAGTCCTCTAGGGTTAGGTCTTCTGCTAGGATGGCCAGCGGTTTACCACCTCTACCATCCACAAATGTGGGGAAGTATTGCTGAGTTTCCAGTGGCTCTTTCCATCTGAAAAAAAAAGTTGGTGGCCTTAACCGTTCTAGTTTATTTACCGTGTATCTTTCCTCGTTGGGGGAAGAATTTAGTTATGATTAGATATATAAGAATGTAGTGAACACATAAGAAGCTTGAATCATACGATGAGTGGCTTGTTAAGTAATAGTGTGTGTTTGCAACCGAATGCCAACAATCTAGGGCACTAAAAGCTCTTAGATCTCAACGGAATGGACATGTAATTTTAGCAATTAAAATGTAAGATCACGAAGAAAAAGATATATATAGAGAGAGAGAGTTGAGATTTGGTTAGGGTTTTTACCTTGGGTAAAATGTTGAACTTATCCTAGAGAAGGGGAGGAAGAAACCTATTCGCATAGGGAGAGAAGGAGACTCCACTCCTTTTTGGGAAAACGTTGTTATGGAAAAAAAGGACTTGCATATGAGTGTTATGATGTTCTATGAGGGATCTATGTAAAAGGGACAATAGGTGTTAAAATGTTCGAAAGGAGGAAACATTTAAGAGTGGATCCTTTCTCATATTAGGAAGGAGGTTTACCTCATACATCAGTGTGATTGGAATGAAAAGCAGTTGAATCATGTACATCTTCATATGGTTTATAGTAAAGACATTTACATTTTAAGAGACGAGTTAGAATCAACATTTTTTTGCCTGAATTTTGCGTTTATATATACTTTTGTGATAATAATGTAGCATAAATTGTGTATTCCGAGGATTTGGTTCCAATCATAATAGCTATCTTATTTTAGATGTGAATCTTTGGGAAAGAGTCAAACATTGTGATGACAACTATATTTATAATTCTATTGAATGAAACCAATCTTTTAGTATGAATATCTTTTGCAAAGTTGAACACCATTGTACAACGAAGAGGGACGTAGATCTTTGTCATACTTACCTTCATGAGTGGAGAAAACAATTTTTTCTTTGGAGAGATTGAATTTATTGTTGGATAAACTTGTCATGAGACTAATCGAGCTCAATTCATCTTAATTCGTATGTTTATGTTAAGAAACCCGAAGTAATGCTCCTCAATTTCCTTACATTACACAATGTTTCTTTATAAAAGCTCATGGTTTTAAGTGAAATTGATTAAATTTTGTTTCCTCTCTTATACACATGTCTTGGTTGGATTTGGTAGAATTTTGCATGGCATGATAGAGCCCGAATATAAAATGATGGGTCTTGACTTAATACTTTCAATATTAAGAAACAACCTTCAAAAGGAGGACCACAGACCCCGCACTTGTCAAAGTCGAGATAGGGTGGCATAAAAAGAGAAATGGATTCACACTTTTATATATATATATATATATATGATAAAGGAGAGATAGCCAACTTAGATCTCTATGTACGTGGAGAGGGACAACCTTCTCTCAAATTAGTAAGCCAATCCCATTCCCTTGTTTAGTTAATATGCACATTGTGGTAAAGTATGCATAGAGGGAATGACTTATCTTACGAGTAATCCAAATTCATTCATCCTTTTCAGATGCAGTGTCCTCATTGACCTCATTTCTTACCGAATGATAGAGATGAATAATGGAAGGTTCTGCTAGTTGTTAAATTGTTTGAGGAAGGCACAAATAGAATGTTCTTATTGTTTGAAGAATAGTGGAAGGAAGAATATCAACCCTAGTTATATTGTGTGATAATGTAAGCTCCATTTACATAGCATAGGAATTCTTACTTTTAATTTAAAGAGTTAAAATCTCCTCAGGTAGGAGCCAAACCTTAATGGTACAATCCATTTATTGATCATTGAGAGTCGAGTTCCTTTAGTTGAGTCTTAAAATCATTTACATATCATTATCTAGAAGAACTTTGTAAATACATAATTGAGCTTATTGAAGACAAAGTACATATTGTTTAAACTATGGTTAAGAATTTAGTACTTAACCTTTAATGAAGAATCTTGGTGAAAGATTCATTTATATTCCTCCATCCTAGTGGATTCTTTTCCCAGTTCAAGGGTGGCCTCTCGGTGGAAAGATTATACGTCGAACAAAGAGCCTACAGTTGGGTGGGACATTGCAGCCACGCCTTTTAGTTGCCACATCTACATAAATCAAGATAAGTGTTCTACACTTGTTTTTCTATATTGTTGTCCAATTTTATAAAGAATGCATCTTGTGTTAAGTTTAAATAATATCATTGTAAATGTATAAATGTTCTTTCATTCTATTTAAAATGGTAGGAAACATTATTGTTATTTTGGTTCAATGTCTATAAGTGGCAGTGATTGGTAGAAATATGAAATTGATAGATATTACTAGTGTCTGTGAAGGTAATGAATAATATTTTATTTATGCCTAAGTACCTTCGACCATGAGTAGATGATCTGAATAATCTTACCTTATGAGTAATAAGTTCTTAATTCTCTTATATACGATATAACTATTCATTGTTCTTACCATTGGTTATGTTTATAATTGTCCTTGAGTACATAGTGATATCGTCATGAGGAATTGGTTGATAAGAAGTAATATCTCATTGATGCTAAATAGATAACTTGAGTAAAGTGAGAATGTATGTTGTAGTGGTTGTCTATGTTAAATCCTCTAAACAAGAAACCCTTATATATAGTGTTAACATCATTTACTAATCATGAATAAATGATAAACCATAAATGATGTACAATGAATCATATATAATAAAGAGATATTTGCTTAGTGGGTAATGTATAAGTCCACAATGGCATAGAGAAGAAGTCAAGAAGTAATTACACTCCATATTCTTCTATAATAATTATGTCCTACTAGATAGCAGTCCCTATAACTTAGGCTTGAGTAATATAAGGCATATTTGTTAGATAAGTATGTTGATTCAACTTTATAAGAGTAGTTGAGCATTAACTAGTATTATCTAAGTTCTATGTAGTTGGCTTATACATGTGGGAAGTGTAACTTATGATAGGGAGTTAAATTGATTATGTTAAAGCCCCATTTATCAGGATTGCAATCATCCTTAGTATACATGGTGTTAATCCATATGCAAATTGGGTTTAGCTAGTTGTTTTACATGACTACGATGTCGAAGATTTGGGTTAGTTAAAATTCTGATTGAAATTATTTAAGCCATGGATGAGGTATGAATCATTAAAAGACCAGAGAGCATATTAATAATTGACTAACTATATGGTGTATTCATGTAAGGAAATACTTAGTAGTTCACGAGTAAGGCTATACATACCTTATGTAATTCGTGGAGTTCTTAGATGAAGTTTGGCTAGGAGCATAAACTCTTCACATACAAATATTCATTGAGATATTCATGTCATTTCTCATATGACTTTAATGCTATAAAAAATCGTGTTACCAAATACCTTATTTAATTTATGGAGTTCTTAGATGAAGCTTGGCTTGGAGCATAAACTCTTCACATACAAATATTCATTGAGATATTCATGTCATTTCTCATATGACTTTAATGCTATAAAAAATCGTGTTACCAAATACCATGGAGTTCTTAGATGAAGCTTGGCTAGGAGCATAAACTCTTCACATACAAATATTCATTGAGATATTCATGTCATTTCTCATATGACTTTAATGCTATAAAAAATCGTGTTAACAATTTGTTGTTGATATTAGATTAGTTAACTTAACTAATACCATGTTTCTTATGTAATTGGAAACCATGCGAGTTTGAATACTTTGTGTTGATTTTGAAAAAAATTATACCCCATTTCCCAAATAGTTTATTGAGGATTTTGCATACATTATAACTTCGTTTCATTATATATCTCATGAAAGTTTGTTCATATCTTGTATATATTCATTTTTTTTCTTCGAACTTGTTAAAACAAAGAGATAATTTGATCTTTCATATTAGGGTTAATTACCTCTTTACAATATATATTTTTTTCTCTTACCTCTAATTCTTTCTCGCCTCACATTTTCTATTTAAACATAGAAGTGATAATATTTTTAATGTTATTGATATCTTGGAAAGTGACATATTCGTCAATCCCCCAATGGCTTAACCAGGTCATGACGTCTTTATACCAACCTCTCTTGAGCCATAGTTGGTATTGATTGGATTTTAAAGCAATTTTAGGAAGTATATGGCCTCCCATGCTATTTATCTTATATTGTACTTTAGGTACCTAGTCACAACAATGCTTTCGATAGGGGGAAGGGCCTATTCTAGAAGGAGAATATGGTAAGGTGTATTTCCTTTACTTTTGAGGTGATATGTTATGAAACACTTCTAGATTGGTTCAATATTTCTCAGATATTCTTTAGAGATGTTGCGACCATTAAAAATTCCGAACCATACAAGATAATGGGAGTGAGAAGTGTTCCAAAAAGAAGCTTATTTTTATCCCACCTCACAAGGTTTTTTCATTTACAATTTTTTTCAACGACGAAATAAGTTTTCCACCATCCAATAATCCTTTTTTTAATGCTATAGATCTAGGTGATCTTGTGATGAACAATAATTCTGAGATATTTGTGGGAAGAAACTTACTCCAAAGTTGCTATTGTCACACACAAAGTTAGTGTAAGTGACCTTCTTGGACTTGATTATCATTGCTTTTGTTTTGTTAGTGTTAAAAGTCATACCCATATTAGAGAAAAAAAATCTTGAGAATTCTAATTGCTTTTGAAGATCAAAGGGGAACCTTTACATAAGAATGGTATCGTGTGTTTTTTATATAGTGTGTTTTTTCCTTTAAATTAGGGATTTGTATCTATTTATATTGTCATTTTATAAAGATGATTCAATAGTTTCTTTGATGGATCTTATTTCATTTTTATGTTCATTATCATACAAGTTCTAATGCAAGCTAATGGGGGTCTCTTTTGACATGTTAGATGCAATATAAAACTAAAAAAACAAGCATCCCTTAACTTACATGGATATTTTGAGATACATACACCATGAATATTGGTGTGAGTAAAAAAAATAAAATGTAGGAAAATGAATCACATTTCTGGATATATAAATGTTATTTATTGAAAATGTTCATAACTATCTCATGTTTGATATTTTCAAACCAGTACTTTTTATTTTTTGGGAAAATGATAAGGCATGTTTCTTCACTAGTGGAAAATGAGAGATTAGTGACTAGGAGACAAAACCTTTGGTCACCACTATTTTTTTCAAGGGACAAATGACCAAAATTGATAAATTTAAGTGAGATAACTAAAAAAGACCAAGATAAATGACCACTTTTGGTCATGTGAAAAAAGTAAACTGAAAAAGGCCAATATAAATGACCAAATTTGGTCACGAGATATCTAGACTAAAAATGACCACATAACAATTGGTCATTATTTGGTTATTTTTAGTTGTGTCACTCCAGCAATGGAAAATTAGAGTTTTGACAATGAATTTGTACAATTTACTAAATTCTAACATGCCATATGGATTCAGAGGGAATCTCTGAATCCATATGTCATGTTAGAATTTCATAAATTCTGGACCCCCTCATGTGTCACAACTTAGCTATTAACACCAATTTAAGTATCATGATAAAAAAAGCTTGATACACTACTAAACTAGGAGTGGTTTTGAAACAATTTTTTAAGACAATGATTTAATTAGGTCTCTATTCTACCCATTTTTTTCTTTTCCTTTTCATTTAATTATTATGTATCTATGCAATAGAGATATATATGAATAGATCAGTCTTATATATTAAGCTTTGTGGGTGAATCCTTTGAGTGCTTAAATGATGGAATCAACCTACAAAAAGTGGCAGACATATAGAGAACAAATAGTACTATTGCTACACTATTTTACAAAATGATTTTAATTATGTGTGTGTGTGTTCAAACCTTGAAAACAGTACGCCATGTCTTAATTCAATGATCATGAAATGGTTTCTTTATAGCATGTAGAGGTCTGTGTCTAGTAGTGCAACATGCAACTTTTATTTTAAATGCTTGAGAAACAAAAAGTTATGGAAAAAACACTAACAACATTTTTTGAGTTAAGGAGCAATGACACATGAAAAATAGAAAAAAAAGTATTTAAAATTACATATTCAGAACCTACAAAAAAAATGCTATCTAGGTCTAAAATTCATAAAAGATCATCGTGTCTAGCATACTGTAATGATTGGTAAGACACGATAATATTGACATGGATGAAATTCCCAATTAGATATGGTTTGCCATATTCCATAGCAAAGGTTTGGGTTCCATGAAAACCAAAACATGTGCGCATTCTAGATCTACAAAACACACATGCGTTTTATCTATACAAAATGGGTGTGTGTTTTGTAGAGATAAAACATGCACATGTTTTGTAGATCTAAAATACGTGAATGTTGTTAAACACATAAAATTTAATTTAGGGGTAATGGGTAGGAGGGGGATTGGGGAAGAGAAAAAGATAGAGATCAGGGTTGAGTGGTAGGGTTTTGGGGGCTATGAGGGTAGTTAGAGGGAAGAGGGTGTAAAGGATGGAGGAAGAGAGAGAGATGAAGGGTGGTAAGAGGTAGGGGAGGGGGATC
>LPNX010900244.1:543685-604219 GCA_001517045.1 Pseudotsuga menziesii | reverse complement strand
GGGGGGGGGGGGGGGGGGGGGGGGGGGGGGGGGGGGGGGGGATTAGAGGGAGGGATAGGATTAGGGAGGCATGGAAGGATCCTTCTCTCATAATTACATTGTCATTTAGTGAACATTTCCCATGGTGGTATCCAATAATTTTTGTTGAAGGAAAATTTTAGCTAAATCATTTAGATTCTTGGTCATGCTAGTTTTTTGGGAGGCACTTAGTTCACTGTTGATTTGTTTGATAGTTCCTCTAAGGGTTTTATTATATGGAAATACATAATGCAAACATTTATGTTGAATAACACTAACAATAATATTGTTAATTACGTCGACGGTCTAGTATAAAACTATCTTCATATTAAGCTTGGCCTTCGATTACCTTTCACATTGTGGTGTGATTGTAAATGTAACAAGGCCACCTCTTTCACATTATACAAGTGGATATCAAGTACAAATAGATCTATTCCAAGTGCTACCATGACGTTTGGATCAATAAAATGTGGCACCTAAGGTCATAATGAAAATTTTTACCTCATAAGTATCTAGATGTTTGTTATTGAACCTAAAATGGCATTATTTGCATGGAGATTGGTGCAGGGGGATTTGTATTGACAAAATATTTACTTACCTAGTCCTCGATGTAAAAACCTTAGTATCTACAATTTGGTTGCATTTAAATATTAAATACCTCTTCTAGTATTGTATACATGCTAATAAGGTTTGAGCATCAACATAATATTTGTCTCAATAGGTTCGACCAACCTATTTGTTTTCACAGGATGCCATGCTAGGTGATCACCTTGCCTAAGTTGTGGAGTTGAGGCTACTTGGATTCTTTTTATAGTTGAAGTGATATCTTGGTTTGGAAATATCGCAATCACACTTTCCTTAATTAGGTTTTGGTGTCTTGACAATTTTATCAGTATGATGGTACACCAATACCTACTTACTTCCCTATGTAAACTAAGCACATTCCCACAAGGTGTAGTTAGAGATGCAGTACGTTCATTAGTTGTTGGAAAAATAGTATGGAGTTTAATTCACCATAAGAAACTAAGGTACCTCCATCCTTTCATGTACCCACATAGATTATTTTATCTAATGGATCATAGATTGAATTCAAACAAGGAGGGTTAACAAGTCTAAGAGTGACCTGAGAGAGAGAGAGAGAGCACAACCAAACACCTAGATACTCATGGATGGACAAGTAGTTCTATGCATTGCAATTAGTCATTTCAAAGGGACTTAAGCTCCATAATCCTTTTACTTACTTGTGGGATGATGTTGAGCCCATTGATGTTGATGCCTTGACTACAGACTAGGGGATGACCCTTAATGACCATGGCCAACCTCCTCTTGTGATTGACATGGTTAATATTTAGTATATTTATGTTATGGACATAGTCCCTTTGTAGTTATGTGTTTGAAATTGACACTTTTCTTTGGCGTTTTTTCATAAGCGACCCCTATTTTTCTGAATTTTTTGTGACATGGAATCTAATATGGGATGTTTGGTTTATGCCAACCTTAAGCTTGAGATTTGATTTTGCCTATGGTGGCTATGTGGAAAACCCACTTTTTCATATAAATCTTATAGATATTGAATATTAAAAGAGTTTAAAGGAAGCCTTATTAAAAAATATAATATATGCCAAAGGAATTTTAATTTGTAATGTTGGGATGCCTTGTGAATTGCAACACTTACTATTTTCTCTAACTTTTTTGTTTGTTGTTTCATTTTGGAAATGAATCATCTAACCTTCTTTATAAATTCATATCATTTAATAATCTATATACAGTGTTGTGTGCTTTAACTAATTATCATATCAAGGTCACATCAATTACAAAAGGAGTTGGTACTTCGATTGAGATTCCTTCTACCCAATCTTTGTTGCATATGTATGAGCACCCCTAAAAAATTTCACAATCAAGAAATATAGTTTTGAGTAAATGTATCATAGGAACATGGTCTAGTACTTAACAATAAGATCCATTTCCTTACCTATAATATCCAAATGATGTTTTGGTACAAGTGGAATTTTAATTTGAGAGGTTGGGAAGTCTTACGTGTATTTCAATACTTACTAGTTTCTTTATGTTTTTCCTTTTTTTTTTATTTTGAAAATGACTCATTTAACCATGTTTGTATGTATATATATATATATATTTGAAAACTTAATCCTTAGATTATGGTTCCATAAATAATGTAAATAAATTATAAAATGAAGAATTACATAGGAAGGTGAAATAAATGGTTGGAATATGAAACTCAACTATTAGATACATTGTATAAATAAATGCTTTAGAAATAAAATAAAGTGAATTAGGAGTTATCTAGTCCTACAGTGGTATCCTTCTTGTATGTTTATCATTCTTGAGAGTATGTCTGCTAGACCTCCATTGTACCCTCTACCATATTTCAGGCTAGCTAGGCTCTGTGTGCATTTTTCTTACAGTGTGGGTGCCAATAATTCCATGTGTCTCTCTTGTTAGTGTGTTCATTATGAGTTACAATTATAGGTATGCATTGAGGAATGGTCATGTTAAAGGTATAAGATGATCCATTGGGAATATGTTATTAATTATTTCCTCAATTTGTTGTGTGGTTTTGACTGTTCTTTGCTATAATGTTGAATTAGTTTTCTATATAACCTAACCCTAATTATGCATCTTTGCTTCATTTTTTCATTTGAGAGTGCTCCCACTCTGCTGCTACTTGTATCTCTCATAGTCCCATTGTACTTCCATTTCACTACATGTTGAGATATTCTCCAAAATTGTGTTGAGAAGGACATGAACTAGTCTCTCCACCCATATCTTGTTTGTCATAAAATTCGTATGTTTTATGTTCAAGCTTGGGAAGAATCCACATGATGTGAGCCTTTGTTACCAGAAACTTGACGACAGTTCACGTTTTTGAGAAGAAAATGCAATAGAAATGGCAACGAGACGGAAACTAGCGTTTTCTACGGCTGTTTCCATTCCTAGAGCTAAAAAACCATTTCTTAAAAAAATGAATCGTTTCTGGGGGCATTTTCTTCAGAAACGACTTTCAGTTTTTGAGTGAACTGGTTTGGTTTTGTCTCGTTTCTTGTTTTCAATTAGTAATGAATGGTGGTGGGTTGTTAACTTCTCCAACACTCAAAATGTAAGTTGTTAGATGTAAAATTTAATGGTAGTTAAAGCACAAGTCTTTGTCCACCTTGCATTATGATTTTTTGAGCCTGCCCTCCGAACCCCAAAACGAAGTTTTAATTTAAAACCACATCTCAAAATATTTTTAGAATTTTTGTAGAGACACCGGCATAAATTTGATATCTTGCTTGAAGCACTATTGATCTTCAATGAATGAGGAAGTTTAAAAAATATGTTGTAAGTGAACATAGAACCTTTCTTTGCCAATCTAGTTATGCTAGGTAATGTGAGGTGTATAATTGATCTATAGAGATCCCTTTTATTCATGCAAGTGGTATCGATCATTTCACCCTAATGGGGAAGCGATAGGGATCAACCACACCACAAAGGAGGCAAGCGTAATCGGAAGCACACCTTCATAGACACCAGCTCTGGTAACTTCAACCGGTAGCATAACAGGGGAAACTCTTTCTTTTTTAAAGCATAATGGTAAGAACATAAAGTATAAATGTCGTAATGGGTTTTGAGTTTTGAGCTTGCCCAAATCGATATCCATAAGTGGTTTAAGCTACTTCTCCCTTGGCTTTGGTTTTGCAAAAGAGAAACCATTTTTGTTTCCTCACCCTAGTCCATGGAGGGATTGCAAAGCAATCAATACATAATATGATTGGGGGTTTTTAAATGCCCAAACTTAAATTTACCTTCAACATTTATTGGAGTCTTGGACTAAATGAGTTGGAGAGAATATGACCGATGTGGACTTCAGATCCAGAGGATTCGATGGCTTGACCATCACAACCACTGCAAACAAGAAACTAATGATATGGGTTGAATTGTTTCGAGCCCAAAATGGATTCCATGCTATATATTCTACTGATTGGGTGTTGTAACGATAAGAACCAAAACGAGAATGCCGTATTCATGGTAAATAGATCCTGGGATGAAACAGGATATTAATCCATTCCGTTTATTGTATTGGAGATAACCTGAGGGAGCTCTCAGACTTTTTAATTGGCTTAATTTGATATGCAAATGAGAGATATGAATCTCATTTATTTGAATATTAAGTTCACCAAATTTGATTCAGTGTTTATCAAATTAGATTCAGTTTGAAGTTTCATTTTTATCATATTGGTTTTAGATAAAAAAACACTTTAGAAAGGGTATGACTCTTTCTTTAGAGAAGCATTAATTAGTGGGTGTGCTTAGTCTCTTGCTAGTGATACATTAGAGGAAATTTCAATTTAAAATGGGCCTTACAAAAATAATACAAATTCCATGTCATCGTATATTAACCAATCAAAATGATTTAAAATAAAAAAAGGGAGCACCTATTAAACCATTTTTTAATATAAATTTGGGGATAGGTATCATAAAAAAAACTACCTTTTTGTTCGTATTTTTGACATATCTCTCTGTTTCTTACTCAAATTTCGATCGGGAGAGCTCGTTGGATCCAGATTTAAATTCTGCATCCAACAAGTACCCACATGGCATAATTTTGATGAGACCCACTACCCCAAAAACAAGAAATACCTGAAAAAACATGATGATGACATGTAATTTAATTCCACATCCAACGAGCTCTCATGATTGAAATTTGAGTAAAAACACATGGAGATATGTCAAAAATACGAACAAAAAAGTAGTTTTTTCTTTTCTTCCTCCAAAATTAATAAATATTATTTTAACTATTATTTTATTAATTTCCCTTAGGAGGCCCATTTTGAGTTGAAATTTCCTCTAATGGATTCAGTGATTCACTTATATACCAGGGTTAATATACCCGTTCAATAGGTAAACATATTTTCTATGATGTTATAGGGTACTATGTATTTACTTGCCATTCTCTGAGTATTCTCCCTCCACTTTGAGCCCGTGGAACACAGTTTCTTAGAGATTTAAAGTACCTGTATGAGACAAGAAGGAAAATGAGGGAGTTTTTCCTTTATGTCGTTGATCATGGGAGGCTTCACAGTGACAAGTCATTCAATCATGAATATGGGTATACAAAGGTATCTATCCCACTTTAATGCCAAGCGAAATTGATTATTTCTGGGAAATGGGGGAATGGGAAAGTTAAACATCTCCCTCGCGAGTCAAGATATAAATTTTTCTGGTTCTACGCTACGATAAGAGTTAGTCCCTATGACCGACTCTACCCTTTTCACTAAAGAACGTAACAAATGTAAAAGTAATTATAAATGGTAATATTCGTGCCAAATCTATAGTAGTTCAGATCTTAGTTGTTTGTAATTTCATTTTGAAAATAAGTGGCTTATATTTCAAGAGCCTCTTTACTTACGTTAGTTACTTACATTTTAACTATATGCTCTTGAAATTTTTAGGGAAATGTGGAAATTAGACGGTTATATTGTTTTGAAATGTTTATGTGAAGACAAATTAAGAATTTTACATCTCATCTATAATTTTTATTATGAAATTCATGCAGCAATCATCCATTTTATAAGACTTCCATTTTATAAGACTATATATCGCCACAAACTATGCAAGAAAGCAACTTGCATTAGGGCAATTTTTGTAGCTTATTCATTGCATCTTTATACTTCACATGCTCAGAATTTCGGACTTAGAAAAAGTTTGAGTTTGATTCCCCTAAGTATTAGGGATTTTTTTTCCTCACACGAAGAAAACGAGGGATTATTATCCTCGATAGTTTTAGGTTAATTTTGGCAGCCTGTATTTCCCCATTTGGAATGGCGTCTTACGTTTGGCAAGATGCTAGATTTTAGGGTCTTTCAATGTTTATTTTTAAAAATATGTGCAATTTTAAATATTTTCAAAAATAGTTATATTTGAATTTTTTATATTTATGTATTTAAATTTTATAGTTTAAAATTATTTAATTTTAAATATTGATATTTTTTATTTTCCCAAAATATATATTTATTCTAACTCCACACAAGATTCTTGGCATTTATAGATTTGTATATGTCACTAGTTGATTAACATTATTTATATGAAGACTTGTATATGTCACTAGTTGATCAACATTATCTTCAATTCATAAATTAGTGGCACCCTCTTCCACTAGTGGATCATAGTGTTTTATTAAAAATGAAACAACAAGGTGACCTTTGCTTTAGTTGCCTAAGTAATATTCATCAAAATAGAGGTATGTGTTGTAGGAGGCTTGTAGCTCTTCTTTACCTTCCTTTTAGTTTTTTCCACTCTCATGGTTTGCAAACTTTGTTTCGTACGGTTCTCATTTCCCCTTCTGTTTTCTGTTTCCTGTTTCTGGTAACATAGCTGTGAGCTGTGATTTCATGTACAGTTTTGTGTTGAGAACTGATATGGAAGATTGAGTACTATGACCAGCTAAGATGAGATCTTAGTAATTTCAACTAAGAATTTGTTGAAGATTGAATGTGTCTTGCTACTGCGACTCCTTTGAATCCCGGTGAGAAGAGGTTCACGCTTGGAGGTAAAATATTGTTTTTGTATATACACTTGTGACCATTGGAGAGTGCATAATACCTATTTTTACTGTAGGTATGCATATGTAAGTTGAAAGGAAATATATGCAAATATTTTCATATTTATGAATGGTGTGGAGTTTAACCTTTGCCCTAACTTTGTGTGTGGAAGTCTAATTGGAAAATATGAAAATATTTTTTCATATGTGATGAGTATATATGTTGCATTGAAGAGGCTCATGATTATTGTATTGGAGTAGTGAGTTTGAATATGTGTATGATGCGGATGATCACTATGTACTTGATGAGCCGTGATTACTATGACCCATGAATTTGATGTGTTGGAGATATAGTAGGCAATACTCTTCCTCTTTATGAAGTGATTCTCTTCCTTGTGGATTGTTGCAAAGTAAAACTGTAACCACATTTCCTTAGAAGATAGTTGGTGTAAGAATGTATTTTTAGGAGTGTTGCACTGTTGAAACTATCTATGTTGAAGACTCAATTGTTGATGCTTAGAGTTGAGGCTCGACCTCCTCCTTCATGCAGTACTACTGCAAGCTAACTTGTGGCATCATAGTTGGAGTCTATCTCTTCCATTGTAGAGTGTTGTGACTTCATCAAAGAATCAACCTACCATTGAAGAAACCAAGTCGTGCTACTTCAAAAACAAGCCAGATGTATTCTGATTATAACAAGAATTAATAAAATATAATAATGAGAGAAACAAACACATCAATAAGACACAACCATTTACCATGGAATATCAATAAGACATAATGATTTACCATGGAAAACCCCATGTGGAGGAAAAACCAACACTAATGAAGATCTTCATTAAATTGGCCAAAACCGGCTAACCTAACCAAGCCACTTAACAATGGAACCTCCTCAAGCCTTATAAATACTTCCTCACATGGAATACCATGGGATATAACAAACCATGTGCTATACCTAGCTACCTTTGACTCATTCGGGAGTCTAGGATAACCCTAACAAACCCCCTTTAAACTTGACTTAGAGTAATCACCAACCCACCTCAAAGTTTTAATGAGGAATCCCACATACAGCCCCTATCACCTAGGTCTATCTCTTGACTTTACTAGTGAGTTAGTAGAGGTATGCATGCCTTACCAAGTCTTCATGTTGACTACACCATTACCATCAATTGCTTCATGTTACTTCATCCTCTCGATTTCCGTGCTCACTTTCTTGCTCGTCATGCCTCTCAACAAGATTAAATATTATCATATAGACTTCAATCCAAGGACACTAGTAGCCTTCTTGTCACATAACAGGCCACAAAACACTACTTTCATGCGAGTTTTCTCTTCTTCTAGGCAACGATAAAAAAAATGATCTCAACCAAACATCACCGTTTCTCCCAATAGAAGCAATTTCCCTCTTCACTTCCCGCTAATGTGAGACATATAGTCCTTTTCACAACAACCTTAAACAATGGGTACGAGATTTACACAAAGTGTGGGTAGCCTTAGGTCGATCTCAAACTATTTCTCTTTACGCCAATCATATCTTGGACATCAATGTGTTGCAACCCTCTTCGCTCACACCGAGGAATCTTCTCCATTACACATCGTCCACGATCTACATTCTAGCTTTCTAATCTACCTTGGAGTTCTCATTTAAAACAATTTACCATGGTGAGCCACGGGCTGGCTTCTTCTTCACAGATTGACTCCTCCTAGCAGTGAAAGTTGCAGCAGCGGATCGGCTCCTTATGCGTCTAGGGTTTCAGCCTCCCTTCTCTTTGGCGGTCTTCTATTCACACGCACATACCTTTGTTGATCTTTACTCATGCACGTGTAGTTTCCATCTCTCGGCTTCCTCACGTCTCACACACACAGATCAGATCATGAATCTTCTTTTTACAGCATCAGATCTACAACGACAACGAGAGAAGATAATTCTTTGCATAAGTAGTCATGCAACGATTTTCACACAAGTAGATTTTCTCCTTGTGAACAGAGAATGATGTTCAGAAAAATGAAGGAAAGCAAGGTTTTTTGGGATTTTCCCTCTTGATGTCTCTCCTAGCTTCATAGATCTCTATGTCACCATGATCTCATGTGTGATCTGGCTACATTTACAACAAGCTCAAATCGTCAAATCACGGATTTTTACTGCACACTTTCACTTCTTCGTAACTAGCACAACAACGTTTAACCTCTAGATAAGGGTTTTCCTTTAACTTTCCATTGAAATATTTATATTCATAGATCCAATGATTTACTCACACATATTTATATTCATAGATCGAATTTGTTCACTTCTCAACATACTTAATGAACGGGATATGGTTTCACTTCTCATGCGACCACAATCAGATCTACATACACCAGAATTAATAAAAAGCCAGCCAACATTTTTTCCTCACGGGGATCCTGCCCCCAAACATTCAAGCGGCTATCCCCCTATAGGTCGGCCGGGAATTCATAGGTCCCCCACAAGAAGTTTTCTTCCTTCATACAAGCTCACTTGATACCAATTATTAAAATTATAACGAGCATTAATAAAATATAATAATGAGATAAACAAACACATCAATAAGATACAATCATTTACCTTAGAAAACCTTATGTGGGAAAAAACCAACATCAATGAAGATCTTCATTAATTTGACCAAAATTGGCCAACCACGCCAAGCTAGCTAACCTCTCACCTACATGTCACTTAACAATGGAACTTCCAGGTGTCAAGGTTAACCCTAATATGCTGTCAAATTTGGTTGATATATTCTTGTACTATGAAAATTTGAAATGTAATAATTATGTAATAATACTATAAAACAAATCATATAGAGTTGTTGAATTATTTTTAATAAGCTACAAAATTGTATAATAGGCTCCATAATTATTTTGTAACTTGTAAAGAAGTAGAAACCCTAGCATGTATCTTATATTTTTTCAAATAATTTTGTAGTAGCAGGGTCCATATTGAAGATGCACTCTTTGGAATCTATTGTTGGTGTTGTTCTCACTCGCAAGGACACATATCTAGAATGGTCTAGGAAGATAAAATCAACTTTCATCTACAAATTATGAACTTTGGGATGGGATCTGTAAAGGAAAGACAATTAAGACAGAATCAGATGTAGACATAACCCTTGAACGGAAACCTCCTACATCATAGCATTAACTTGTTGTTTGGCAGTCTCAAGACAAGAAAGCCTTTGCTACGATCCCTACCACTATTAGTGAAGAGGTGAGCCAACATATTTTTCCAGCAAAATCATGTTTTGAAGCATTAAAGACATTAAAATACTTGTATGAATCACACTTTGAGATGGAAGTAATTCACTTAATGTTAACATTGTTCAATTTGGAAGTAAAAGATAGTGATCCTATGTTGGTTGCATATGAGATGACAAAAATCATGCATAAGATCCAACCATTTGGTATGAAACCCGAACTTCCACTTGTAGCATTTGTAAGGTCACTGTATTCAACTCACTCCAACTACCTTGAATCCCTGCAAGTAAGAGACAAGTTCAAAGACATCACCTTTCAAAGCCTCGTAGAAAAGATTGCAGAAAAAGACAAAGCCTTTGGAATGAAATCAAGTGAGCCTACTCGAGAATCCCTTTGCTTTGTTCAAAAAAACAAAGAATGAATCGAAAGGCCCTTCCAAGGGAGATGGCAGCAAGAGATGATGAGGAAGAAGAAATTTTAGAGACAGATTGGGGAATAAACAACTCAAGAAAAATATCAGATTTGAAGTGCAAGCGTCATGGAAAGAATGGGAATGAAGCGGATCAGTGCTGTGATCCTTAAGATTCCATCAAAGGAAGACACAATCAGAATAAACATTATAAGAATAAGAATCAAGAAGATGTAAAGCCCATGATTCAACTCATTGTATAGTTGCACATTGTAAGCATAGTATTAATGAAATAAATTCTCTTTCATCTTACAAATATTGTTAGTTGCTTGATACTCGTAAAACTTCTCATAAGAATTTTATAAAAAAGGCTCTTTTGAAGAACCGAATGATATTGAAAATGGCATAGTATACTTTGCAGACAAATCTAGCCTCAAACTAAGGGGAATTGGTTCAATCATGCTCAAGCTGCCTCGTTTCCTTGATTTTGTGTTAAAGAATGTTTTCTATCTTCTAGAGTTGTAGAGAAGTTTGTTGTCCTTGGTGCATATTCGAGAGCAAAGCCATTACTTCCACATGTTTGATGGAATTATAGAGATAAGGAAGTCCATTGACAAAAAGGTCATCATGACGAGGTATGAAGATGGAAAGATGATAAAGTTGAAGGTTTGTTATGCAACTATTCAAAACTTTTCCTATATGTCTCACCTTGAAGAAGGTAATCTGTCATCCAATTTATTGCGGCATGCAATATTTTATCACTTGATTTATAACAGTACATTCGTTTGTTAAGAAATAATAGTTTATATGGTTTTCCTACTATTCATAAACAAAGGAACACATGTGATGCATTCATATTAGGCAAACATAGTAAGAAGCATTTTCAGGAGTCAAAATTCAGAGCATGTACACAGTTAGAAATGATTCATTCTCACTTATGTGGCCCCATGCCAATTCCTTCTACAAATGGTAATACGTATCTCATGAACTTTGTTGATGATTATTAAAGAATGTGTTGGGTATATTTATTGCAGACAAATTTTGAATCTTTTTAAACATTCAAGAACTTTCATGCATGGATAGAGATTCAAGAACAAGCATGTATTGATACATTTTGTTTTGATAATGGTAAACAATACAACTCTAATGAATTTGAATATTATCTTTCCAAACATGGGATTACACATCAAACTTAAGTTCCTTATAATCCTCAACAAAATGGCGTAGAAGAAAGGATGAATAGAACATTAATGAATATGCAAAGATCAGTGATATTTTTCAAGAATGTGAAATTGATGTTTTGGGGTGATGCAGTAGTATGTCCAACATATGTTAGAAATACAAGTTCGTATCATGCTATTGAAGACAAGTCTCCACATGAAATCTGGTTTGGCCACCTTTCTTCAATTAGGCATATTAGATTTTTTGGTTCCACCTATTATGCCTTGATACCAAAGGAGCAAAGAAACAAACTTGGTGCTAGAAGTTGAAGATGCACTTTCTTGGGGTATTCAGATAGTTTCAAAGCATATTGTCTTTATGATGAGGTAAACAAACAATTTGTTGTTCCTAGAGATGTCATTTATCTTGAAACTAATAAAAATGACAAGTCTATTGAAAGGAAGCTTGATCGTCGAGAGAAGTTTTTCTATCTAAAGCCATATTATTAATTTGGTAATGAAATTCAAAAAATTGAAGGGGGAATATTGATATTGGATTAGGATCAATATTTGGAATTTCCTATTGATGCACCAACAACCCCTTATAAATAAACTCATGAAGAAGAAGTTCCCACCAATTCACCTAAATTGGATGATGTTATTCGAAGGTGTAATGTCCCCAAAAATTGAAAATAATTTCTTTTTATAGGCTAGTAAAAACTACCTGAAGGGGATCATTATTACTCCTGCGGAATTACATGCGCTACTTAAACTTTTGATCTCTTAAAAAAATGCTCATATTGTTTTGTCAATATCTTATCCATTCATTGATTATTAGTTTGTTTACTTCTTATGTCTTACTTCTGTTATTTATACTATTTGTACATCTTAGTTATTACTGTCAGTGAGTTAATGAATTGTATAGTTCATTGTTTTACTTCTTCACATGTGTACTCTGTTTATTAAGTATAAACTAACTTAACTTTGTTGATGGGAATAAAGTGGTGGAGTGGTGGGACTAGTTCTCCCATGATGATATGAGAGGTAAGGTATTACTTGGTTACACAGGCTTACTTAGTTCAATTGAACTAAGGCACCTTTCTCTTTTGCTTACACGGTTCATTACTTGCGATGGGATCGAATGTATAGTGTGTTGACAGCCTTGGTCCTCGATAACCTGCTACTAGTTATTACGTTGCCTATCAACTTGGTTTTTCAAACTTGGTAAGTGTCGTTATCGTCAATTTAGCCATTACGACTAAATTTCGTGTACATTGATTATTCTTCATTATGGTCTTAAATTCGTCGTTTTTAGATGTCATAAATTTCTTTTCGTGCTATATATATTTTTACTATATATTCTTTTTTTTAACATTTCCTATTTTCTTTTATTGGCAGGTTATTAATGGTTTGAGTGCTGAGCTTTGGATTTGATAATCCGAGAAAATTACATGGCATACTTTGTATGCCATGGAGCTTAAACCTAGCTTAAACCTAAACACTTTAACACTATGGTATTAAGCCCTAAGCTCTAAACTATGGACTAAAACTTATCTACGTTCCTAAGCAAGGGTCTTAACCTTTGAACTAGCGCAACCTATGACTAAGTATTATGGTAATACTATCATAGTACAAGCTTTGTATTATGATAACGTTGATGTTTAACATTTGGGGTGACATAGTATATGGTATAAACCATATGTTCCAGGGTTTAAGCGATCGTATGAAGGGTGGTGATAATCGATACTTTGTAACAAGTCATGACTATGGGAGTGGGTTTGTGGAAACGTTAATGGACTCTAGCCTCATGCATTTAATGCTTGTGGGAAAGCATGACAACCTTCCCCTTAGGCTTGGCTCACGATGGATATGTATTGCATTTGACATTTGGGGTTTCGTTGTTTGGCTTTGCACAGAGGTATGGCTATGGAGGAGACCTCCAGCTTGTGAAAGTAAGCCCACATGAACTTATAAGCCTGCACATCATTTGGTTTACAGCTGCAAAGAAATGGCATACTCCTCATCCCCATTTGGTTGTTGCTTGTAGGTGTCGAAAGGGATGGAGGGCAGCGTGGCTACAACATAGTTGGCTCCCAGCATTGCATTCGTGGCCACGGTAATCCTGCTCATCAAGCTTATGCTTGTCACCCTTCAATCTTGTGGCAGGGCTATGTTTTGACTGGTTATTTGGTTGGCGTTTGATGCTGTAGCAAAACCAATTTCACCTTCGGGCTTTGAATATAGACTTGGTTATTTTTAATGTTGAGGCATTATGTTGTGACTTGATGCTTAGGCCATTCAGCTCTGTGTAGTCTTATTTTGGTTATGTAACTCATTACAGTTTTGGTTTTGGGCTTGTAAAGCCATGGGCTGCACCATTGGCACGCCTGTGTAAAACCTTGCTCTCGGCCTTTAATGGCGACTGTGTATAGACATTTGGGAAATTCTGTGTAAATAGATGTAAGCTTTGGTTTTTATAAATTGTAATGGTTTAAGGTGTATGCGATTTCCTCCTGTGTTTTTATCTAGCTCTTTAATTAAATAAGTTGGGGTTTTTAATGGACAAAGGCATACGCCTTACAGGGTGTTCTGTGCATAATTGCTGTTGATTAGTTTGATAAACGTAATAGTTTGATAGTGTGGGTAAAGGATATGCCATAAATGGCATGAGCCTTCCCACTATGCTATGATAAGTTTGTATTTTAATTGTTTACGACATCTAGTTCTTATGTGAACATTGGACTATGTTTTAAAATGTTATTTTCTTGAGGCCGTTACTTATGTGAGCACTGTGTATTAAAATGTTAGTGGGTTTTGGGGAGGCTAGGGTATGCAGACCCTCGATGGCACTCGTTGTTTTTAAATATCTTGGACTCTGTATTAAAATGTTTAACGGTCGAGGCTGTGTTGTAGCTAGAGTCTTACGACCTCTCTGCTAGAGTAGGCATTTTAATTATATGGCAATGGTGTGAGTCGTGGCCTGTGACTCGGTATACAACCTTCATCAATTTGGGCCAGGGCAATTTCAAACTGTGAAATCTTTTATAAGAAATAATAGAAATGGTAATAGGAATATTCTTTATGGATTTTATTATGCGTTTTGATTATGGTGATGATTTATGTTCCGGTTCTTATTGTGGATTTTAATTTTGTTTATGAAAAGAAGTTGTAACCTGTGAGAGTCAATACCATGACCTCTGTTTATTAATACAGAGTTGTATGAAATGTTACTTGAGGAAAATTTTAAATGGATGTTTAAGATGGATCTTATATGGGACTATTAAAAATATAATGCATGTGAATTATGGTGTTTTAATCTGGATGTTAAGAGTGTAGGTTTTATAGCAGAGTCTAGATAAGGACCACATGGATGGTCATGATATCCCTCTGATTATTATTAATGTTGTTTTATTTACTTGGAACATTTTTAATGTAATTTGGAATATGGTTACAGACCTTGAAAGGTCTTGGATGGGTTATTTACTTTTTAGAAATAAATGCATGGATAATTTTTAGAGAGATTTATACCTAATAGTCTTACTTATATGTATATATAATTATTTATAAAATAGTTGTGGTGATTAGTAATACCCTAGGGTATCTATATAGTATATTTACTTCTTTAAACTTACTCCTATGGTTAAATATACTATAATATGAAACACATGTCTCTACTGACAAATGTAATATGTCAGTAGAGATATAAGTAATAGGTGAACATTTAAATAGCTGGTCTAGATTTACCTAGTATACAGTATTAATTTCTGAATATGAAATGAATACTGAACACGAATTTTAAAGATGGGAACCTAGGTATATACAGCCTGTGATAATATTTCCGATCCTAGGAATATTGAAGAGAAATAAAGACCCTAGCAAAATCTAGGTAGAACATTAGTTACGTAGGGTTAGTAAAATATATAGAATCTTTTATTTAAATCATCCAACATTTACGCTAGAAATGAACTTTGACATACTAAGAATTCATACCTGTGATTTATCTTATTGAAGCTCCTTTAATGGTTGAACCTGCACACTTTTCAAATAACCAGAATTATCAATTTAAGACAGATCTGACCTCTGATTTTGATGACCAAGTCACTTGGGAACTACCATGTTCCTCCCAACCATGACCTAGAACCATTCCTGGTTCTAATCCAGATCCCCTCGAGCTGGTCTCGAACATGCAAGTAGCTTAGAGATCCTAAGGTAGGGTTTCCTAACTGGTATTCAGTTCTCAATCAGTCCTCTTCTCCTTGCAGGAGAAAGTTCTCCAAGAAAACACTTGAGAGCAAAAACAGGCAGAATAATAATTCTCCAAGAGATAAATCAGAACCCCAAGCCTTTGCTTGGCTTGAGTCTTTATAGGCAGACTTTTCAGTCAAAGGGGTAGTTAAATCAAGAAATCCTTGATTTCTTGATTTAACCCTTTTTAATTTATTGGGGTAATTTTCAATTCTTAACCTAGGAACTTTTAACTAGTTCCCAGTTAGTCTTTCATAGTTATTTCACTATTTATTAGTCCTTTAATAATAAATAATACTTGGTGGAGCTTTTCTTCTTTCTTTATTCAATTATATAATTAATCATAATTAATTCTTTATACATATTATGTATAAAATACATATTATTAAAATACTATGTTAACATTTGTCTTCGAGCATCATGTATCATGATCCCTAGACTTAACGGCACTTCCTTATGAAGGTCAAGTAGATAGATGGCTCAGGTTTACTAGGCTAGCCAACTCTAAACATCCTTACATGTTGGATTTCCCTCATATAACATGCTCGCTCTTCAGTACTTTGATGAGAATACAGAAATTCAAAATTTCATTTAATCACTTATAAATAAGTATGATGATGATCAATATTTTTCTTGAGCCATTTTCACTTGGAAGTTATTAAATTCTTTTTAGTAACCCCTAGCACTTACCAGAGCCCATACTCAACGCCTATAGCAGGGAGTTACAAACATAGTTCAATTCCAGAGCTTTTTCTCAACACTAAATGCTAGGATGTACTTGTATGATGCACCCAGGGATACAATGGATAAAGATCTGATGCTCGAGAGCTTATGCTCAACATCAACATGGAATGTTTCGGATCTTATGCCCAACATTTCCAATTATATTTTCATGTGTTCCATAGCTTTATGCTCAACACAAAAGTAAGTACTCACGTGATCCTGAGCCTCTCGCTCAACAAAAAACATCTCATCGATCATGTGCTTCAGGGTCCATGTCCAACACAAACATTTCATCAATCATGTGCTTTAGGGTCCACACCCAACACAAAACATATATATACATATATATCATCAACAATTGGCTTATGCCCAATATACAAAAAAATCATCATGTTCATATGTAGTGGGGTCTTCGACCCAAAATAAAACATCAATATAATCATCATGATCAATAGGCTCATGCCTATAAATGGTAGGTCCAAAATTCAGGATATTACATCCCTCCCCGCTTAGTACAACACTGTCCCTGGTGTTCTATGGAATCTTAATGATATAATGAAACAAGGCGGGGTAAGCCTTTCTCATGGTGGCCTCATTCTCCCAGATAGCCTCATCTACCTCAAAGTACTTCCACTGCACTTTCAATTAGACTACAGTGCACTTTCGAAGCTGCACTTCTCTCTTGTCCAATATATGCAAAGGCTCAAGGGCCAATTCATCCTCAGGTTCCACCTATAATAAGGACCAATCAATGACATTCTTAGTGTCATAAATATATTTCTTTAATAAAGATGCATGGAAAACATTATGAACTCTTACATGCGCAGGTCATGCTAATTCATATGCCAATGTTCCTTTCTTGGCCAAAATTTCAAAAGGTCCACAAAACCTAGGTGCCAACTTACCACACCTACCCAAGCTCAATGAGATCCGTTTTGCTTTCACTTTCAAGTAGACATGCTCACCTACTTGATAGTCTTTATCTTTTCTTTTCTTATCTGCATAACTTTTCTGATGGCCTTGTGCCTCTTTAAGGTTTCCCTGGACCTTGGTAACTAAATATTCCAAGTCTAATAACAGGTCAGGCCCTAACATGAGTCGATCCACTGGATTGTCCCAAGTAATTGGGGTCCTACACTTTCATCCATAGAATACCTCGAAAGGACTCATCTTGGAGAAATCCTGATACCCGTTGTTGTATGCAAACTCTGCAAGGTGCAGATAATCCTCCCACTTGATGGGGTTGTTCGTGACATACATTCGAAGCATGTCTTCAAAAATTTGGTTTACTCTTTCAGTCTACCCATCCATCTTGGGGTGATAAGCATTTCTAAAGTTCAGCTGCATCTCTAATCCAGAGAATAAAGATCTCCAAAAGTTTCCTATAAACTTAACATCTCGATCTGAGATAATTGCTTTGGGTATCCCATGCAATCTGACTATCTCTTTTAGGAAGATATCAGCAATGTTCACAGCCTTGTAGGTCGATTTCATGGGGATGAAGTGTGTCACCTTTGACAACTTGTCAATGACTATGAAGATGGAATCATTTTTCTTCTTGATTTTTGGTAAGCCAGTAATATCCATATTGATAACCTCCCATTTCCATTCCGGAATGGGAAATGGCTGTAGAAATCCTGAAGGATGCTAGTGCTCAGCTTGAAATAGCTAGCATTCCTGACATTTCGCAATAAACATTGCAATGTTGGCCGTTAACTTGGGCCAGAAAAAGTCTCTCTTGATGGCAGATATCATCTTTTGATATCCCAGGTGCCTCGAGTAGGGTGCCCTATGAAATTCTGTGAGGATGCTGGACCGAATGTCCCCTCCATCTGGAACACACAATCTATACTTGGACCATAGTAGTCTAGAGTCATCCACCTTGTATTCCTTCTGTGTTGAAACAACTGGTCCTCCTGGACCTTCTTGAGGATTTCCACATAGAACGGGTCAACTTTTTTGGCCATTCTAATCTTCTCATGCAAATCTGCATTAGTTTGAATAAGGGTCACCTCATATGTCATATGAGTTCATCGATTCAAAGCATCGACAACTTTGTTCTATTTTCGCTTAATATGATTTAGTTCAAAGTGATACTCACTCAGGAATGCCAACCATTTGGCTTTCCTTGCATTCAGATCGTGTTGATTGAACACATATTTTAAACTTATATTGTCAGTATTTAGAAGGAACTTCCTTCCCATGAGGTAGTGCCTCCACATCTTCAGAGCCTGGATAATGGATGCTAGCTCAAGATTGTGCGTGGGATAATTCTACTCATGCTCTTTTAATTTATACAATTCATAATAGATCGCATGGTCATTTTGTAAGAGGAATCCTCCAAGTCCTTCCTTGCTTGCATCCATGCATACAACGAAATCCCCCTCAAGATCCGCGATCCGCAACACTGGTGCGATCATCAAAAGCTGCTTAATATTTTGAAAAAGTTCTTCACACTTGTCAGTCCATAAGAACTTGTTTGCTTTCTTCTGCAAAGCCCTCATGGGGAAAGAAATTCTCAAGAAGTTCTCAATGAACTTTCGATAATACCCGGCTAAACCCAAAAAGGACCTAATGTCAGTGACACTAGTTAGGGTAGGCCAATCCTTTATGGCTCGAATATTTTCTAGGTCCATAGCTATTCCTACTTCAGATATGATGTGACCTATGTACTGTATTTGTGGTTTGTAAAAATCACATTTACTAAACTTAGCATAGATCTGGTGTTCTATCAACACTTGGAGTACTATGCGAAGGTGTTCTTCGTGTTCCTCTTTACTCTTGGAATAAACCAGAATGTTGTCAATAAATACTAGTACAAAATTATCTAGATATTTAATGAATATGTTGTTCATCATACACATAAATTTTGTGGGTGCATTGGTCAACCCGAATGGTATCACTACAAACTCGTAGTTCCCGTACCTCATATGAAAAGCGGTCTTGGGAATATCTTTGTCTTGGATCCGTACCTGATGGTACCTGGATCACAGGTCAATCTTTGAAAATATTTTGGCTCCTCCCACCTGGTCGAACAATCATCAATCCTGGGGAACAGGTAGTGGTTCTTTATAGTCATTTCATTCAACTGATGGTAATCAATGCACATCCGCATCATACCATCATTCTTCTTTACAAACAAAATCGGTGCTCCCCAAGGGGACACACTGGGTCGGATATACCCTTTCTCTATTAACTCCTGCAATTGCAGTTTGAGTTCCACCAATTTTGGTGCAATCATGTAGTAAGGGGCTTTGGAGGCCGGAACTGATCCTGGGGTCAATTTGATGGAAAAGTCTAGGTCTCATTTTGGAGGTAATCTGGGGATTTCCTCAAGAAACACGTCCTTGAATTTTTCAAGCACGAGGAAGTATTCTATGCATTATTATCTATCAAACTCCACATCTCAAATGTTCACTGCAAATAACTTGCAGCCCTTCCTAAAACATTTGTTCACTTGTAAGGTAGAGATTTTTCATACAGAAACTTTCGTGGGGATGCCTTGAAACTTCACTTGGTTCGCTTGGATATCAGTACACAAGATAGAATTGTGTAGGCAATCGAGCATGACATGGTGCTGTTCCAACCAATCCATGCCAATAAGAATATCGTATGATTCTAAAGGTAGGATTTTTAGGTTTACCTTAGTAAGGAAACCATTTAGGTTTACTTCACATTCTTTAACAATTTCAGAAACCTTCCATTTCATACTGGTGGCTAACTGTACTAGCCAAGGTTTATCATGCTTTACTTTGCCTAACTTGCATAAATCAACAATATTAGGTGCAACATAGCTCTGATAGGAACGGGGATCAATAAGTATTGAAACAGAGGTGTTCAAGATCTTACCTTTGATCTTGACCATTGTAGCTTGATGGTTCACCTATCGGCCATCTAATGCTGCATAGATTCACAGGGTTCCCGCTACATCTTCAACGGTAGGTTCTTCTTGTAGGTTATGCAGGACTCCATTGTTCTTGTTCTTATAATCTTGGGCATAATGCGTCCCGTTGCATTTCCAGCACTTGATCACTAAAGGGGTAGCATTGTCTCCACTTGCCACTTGCTTATTACCATTAGGAGCTGGTACATAAGGTTTTGTACCTGATTTATTAAAGTTCTTGTTCACTTGAAAGTTGTTATTTTGCTTTCTATAAGGCTGTGGGTTTGAACCAAGCTTGTGGTTATCAGAAATGTTTCTAGACTTTTCTCTGTTTCGGTTTTGGTTTTCTTGCCGTAATTTCCCATGCTCATAGCAGAGTCTAGCCTTGTGTAGTGTAGTATCCAACGTCTTTGGCATGTCGAATTCTATCCTGTCCTGAAAACTGGGAGGAAAACATCCTAGGAACTGTTGGATATTCACCTTCTCTTCTTTGATATATGGTACATAATGCAATAGATCTAGAAATCTATTTATAAATGCATCCATAGTCATGGACCCCATGCGCAGTTCATGGAACTCTTTTACCTTGCGGTCAAAGAACCTTTTCGACATGTATTTTTCTTGGAAAATATTTCAGAAGTTTTCCCAGCTTATTTCTTGTAGCTCATCTTTCTTGGTGTGCTTTAAATCTTGCCACCATCTTGCTGCCTTACCATTCAGCTTGTAGATGGCAATCCTAGCCTGCATCACACTTGAATAGTTATGAAACTGGAAATACTTACTCATTCCCAACAACCATTCTTCAGCCTTTTCTCCTATATTTACTTCACCTTCATAGGTCGGGGCTCTTATTTTTTGAAACTCCCCCTAAATATTGTCATCACTTCTTTGCCTCTTTCTTTGTGGAGGAAGTGAGTCATCACTAGAGGGACTATGATGATCTCCTTTAGTTGCTTCAGTTGTACCTTCTTTTTTTGCTTCTCTTGGGCTGCTGGCCCGCTCATGGTATGGTTCTCTTTTGGATCTGTTGGTGGACAGGGTAGGTTTACCTTGTGGGATCCCTCCTGTCATGTTACACAATAATGTTTCATTTATAGCTTGCTGTTCCTTTCTTTCATTTAGACTGTCTTCTCTGAAACTATTCAGTTCATCTTGAAGACTGTGCAAAGTTTTCAGCACATAAGAGTTTAACTCGACCAACAAGTTCACTTCTGGAGTGGGGGTGGTCATTTCTTCATGTCGACTGTTTTCTCTCTCAGTGTTCATAAACTGAACAATGCTGTAAAAGTTTTTCCTGTAACACAAAATTTTTTAATAGCAGCAAAAATTTCTGTTAGTAACAAAATTTACTTATAATTTATTTTCTCTGCGTGAATTCCTGGTGCACCCATAAAGCTCTCAGTATTGAAACTGGGCTCTGATACCACTTCTAATGTCCCCAAAAAGTTGAAAATAATAATTTTTTTTATAGGCTAGTAAAAACTACCCGAAGGGGATCATTATTAATCCTGCAGAATTACATGCGCTACTTAAACTTTCGATCTCTTCAAAAACTGCTCATACTGTTTTGTCAATCTCTTATCCATTCAATGATTATTAGTTTGTTTACTTCTTATGTCTTACTTCTGTTATTTATACTATTTGTACATCTTAGTTATTACTGTCGGTGAGTTAATGAATTGTATAGTTCATTGTTTTACTTCTGCACATGTGTACTCTGTTTATTAAGTATAAACTAACTTAAATTTGTTGATGGGAATAAAGTGGTGGAGTGGCGGGACTAGTTCTCCCATGACGATATAAGAGGTAAGGTATTACTTGGTTACACAGGCTTACTTAGTTCAATCGAACTAAGGCACCTTTCTCTTTTGCTTACACAGTTCATTACTTGCGATGGGATCGAATGTATAGTGTGTTGACAGCCTTGGTCCTCGATAACCTGCTGCTAGTTATTATGTTGCCTATTGACTTAGTTTTTCAAACTTGGTAAGTGTCATTATCGTCAATTTAGCCATTACGGCTAAATTTCCTGTACATTGATTATTCTTCATTATGGTCTTAAATTCATTGTTTTTAGATGTCATAAATTTCTTTTTGTGCTATATATATTTTTACTATCATATTCTTTTTTTAACATTTCCTATGTTCTTTTATTGGTAGGTTATTAATGGTTTGAGTGCCGAGCTTTGGATTTGATAATCCAAGAGAATTACATGGCATACTTTGTATGCCATGGTGCTTAAACCTAAACACTTTAACACTATGGTATTAAACCCTAAGCTCTAAACTATGGACTAAAGCTTATCTACATTCCTAAGCAAGGGTATTAACCTTTGAACTAGCGCAACCTATGACTAAGTATTATGGTAATACTATCATAGTGCAAGCTTTGTATTATGATAAATTTGATGTTTAACGTTTGGGGTGACATAGTATATGGTATAAACCATATGTTCAAGGGTTTAAGCGATGGTATGAAGGGTGGTGATAATCAATACTTTGTAATAAGTCGTGACTATGGGAGTGGGTTTGTGGAAACATTAATGGACTCTAGACTGGTGTATTTAATGCTTGTGGGAAAGTGTGACAACCTTGCCCTTAGGATTGGCTCACGATGGATGTGTATTTCATTTGACATTTGGGGTTTCGTTGTTTAGATCTGCACAGAGGTATGGCCATGGAGGTGACCTACAACTTGTGAAGGTAAGCCAGTGTGAACTTATAAGCCTGCATTATTTGGTTTACAGTTGGAAATAAATGGCATACTCCTCATCCCCATTTGGTTCTTTCTTGCAGGTGCCGAAAGGGATGGAGGGCAGCGTGGCTACAACACAGTTGACTCCCAGCGTTGCATTCGTGGCCATGGTAAGCCTACTCATCAAGATTATGTTTGTCACCCTTCAATCTTGTGGCAGGGCTATGTTTTTACTGGTTATTTGGTTGGGGTTTGATGCTGTAGAGAAACCGATTTCACCTTCGGTCTTTGAATATAGACTTGGTTATTTTTAATGTTGAGGCATTATTCTATGATTTGATTCTTAGGCCATTCGGCTCTTTGTACTCTTATTTTGGTTATGTAACTCATTACAATTTTGGTTTTGGGATTTTAAAGCCATGGGATGCATCGTTACAAGCAATGGTGCCATAGCCCATTGGCATGCCTGTGTAAAACCTTACTCTCGGCCTTTAATGGCGATTGTGTATAGACATTTGGGAAATTTTGTGTAAATATATGTAAGTGTTGGTTTTTATAAATTGTAATGGTTTAAGGTGTATGCAATTTCCTCCTACATTTTTATCTAGCTCTGTAATTAAATAAGTTGGGGTTTTTAATGGATAGAGGCATATGCCTTACCGGTTTCTTTGTGCATAATTATTGTTGATTAGTTTGATAAACGTAATAGTTTGATAGAGTGGGTAAAGGCTATGCCATAAATGGCATGAGCCTTCCCACAGTGCTGCGATAGCTTTGTAGTTTAATTGTTTACGGCATCTAGTTCTTATATGAACATTGGATTGTGTTTGAAAACGGGATTTGGCTGAGGTCGTTACTTATGTGAGCACTGTGTATTAAAATGTTAGTGGGTTTCATGGAGGCCAGGGTATGTAGACCCTCGATGGCACTCGTTGTTTTTAAATAACTTGGACTTTGTATTAAAATGTTTAGCGGCCGAGGCCGTGCTGTAGCTAGAGTCTTACGACCTCTTTGCTAGCGTAGGCGTTTTAATTATATGGCAATGGTGTGAGTCGTGGGCTGTGACTGGGTATACGACCTTCGTTGATTTGGGCCAGGGCGATTTCAAACTATGAAATCTTTTATAAGAAATAATAGAAATGGTAATAGGAATTTTCTTTATGGATTTTATTATGCGTTTTGATTATGGCGATGATTTATGTTACGGTTCTTATTGTGGATTTTTTTTTTTTATGAAAAGAAGTTGTAACCTATGAGGGTCGATACCATGACCTCTGTTTATTAAATATGACCTTTGTTTATTAATACAGAGTTGTATGAAATGTTACTTGATGAAAATTTTAGATGGATGTTTAAGATGGATCTTATGTCGGACTATTAAAAATATAGTGCATGTGAATTATGATGTTTTAATATGGATGTTAAGATTGTAGGTTTTATAGCAGAGTCTAGATAAGGACCACATGGATGGCCACGATATCCCTCTGATTATTATTAATGTTTTTTATTTATGTGGAATATTTTTAATGTAATTTGTAATATGGTTACAGACCTTGAAAGGTCTTGGATGGGTTATTTAATTTTTAGAAATAAATGCATGGATAGTTTTTATAGAGATATATACTTGATAGTCTTACTTATATGTATATATAATTATTTTATAAAATAGTTCCGGTGATCAGTAATACCCTAGGGTATCTATATAGTATATTTACTTATTTAAACTTACTCTTATGGTTAAATCTACTATAATATGAAACACATGTCTCTACTGACAAATGTAATATGTCAGTAGAGATATAAGTAATAGGTGAACATTTAAATAGACGGTCTAGATTTACCTAGTTTATAGTATTAATTTCTGAATATGAAATGAATACATAACACAAATTTTAAAGATGGGAACCTAGCTATATACATCCTATGATAATATTTCCCATCCTAGGAATATTGAAGATAAATAAAGACCCCTGCAAAATCTAGGCAAAACATCAATTACCTAGGGTTAGTAAAACATATAGAAGATTTTACATAAAGCAGCCAACATTTACCCTAGAAATGAACTTTGACATACTAAGAATTTGTACCTGTGATTTATCTTCTTGAAGCTCCTTTAATGGATAAACCTACACACTTTTCAAATAACCAACATTATCAATTTAAGATAGATTTGACCTCTAATTTTGATGACCAAATCACTTGGGAACTACCACGTTCCTCCCAAACATGACCTGAAACTGTTCCTGGTTCTAATTCGGATCCTCCCGATCTGGAATTCAACATGCAAGTAGCTTAGAGATCCTAAGGTAGGGTTTCCTAATTGGTATTCAGTTCTTAATCAGTCCTCTTTTCCTTGCAGGAGAAAGTTCTCCAAGAAAACACTTGAGAGTAAAAACAGGCAGAATAATAATTCTCCAAGAGAAAAATCAGAACCCTAAGAAATTGCTTGGCTTGAGTCTTTATAGGTATGATTTTCAGTCAAAGGGGTAGTTAAATCAAGAAATCCTTGGTTTATTGATTTAACCCTTTTTAATTTACTGGGGTAATTTTCAATTCTTAACCTAGGAACTTTTAACTAGTTCCTAGTTAGTCTTTAATAGTTATTTCACTATTTATTAGTCCTTTAATAATAAATTATAGTTGGTGGAGATTCTCTTCTTTCTTTATTCAATTATATAATTAATAGTAATTAATTATTTATAGATACTATGTATAAAATACTATGTTAACATTTGTCTTCGGGCATCATGTATCGTGATCCCTAGACTTAACGACACTTCCTTATGAAGGTCAATTAGATAGATGGCTCAGGTTTACTAAGCTAGGCAACTTTAAACATCCTTGCATGTTGGATTTCCGTCATATAATGTGGTAGCTCTTTAGTACTTTGTTGAGAATACGAAAATTTGAAATTTCATTTAATCACTTATAAATAAGTATGATGATGATCAATATTTTTCTCGAGCCGTTTTTGCTCGAAAGTTATTAAATTATTTTTAGTAACCCCTAGCGCTTACCAGAGCCCATACTTAATGCCTATAGCAGGGAGTTACAAACATAGTGAAATTCCAGAGCTTTCACTTAATACTAAATGCTAGGATGTACTTGTACGATACACCCAAGGATACAATGGCCAAAGATCTGATGCTTCAGATCTTATGCCCAACATTTCCAATTATATTTCACAATAGAAATTGAACCCAAAATCCGACACCTTGCATGTCTGAAATTTGACACTTCTCTATTGGATCTTTGACACATGCACTTTTTTTGGCCTTTGGTGGCATAACGTCAGATATTCGATGTGTTATCAATGCTGGTCGAAGATTCGACGCAACTATGGTGTTGCATATTTGATAGTTATTTGTTTCAAAGTGTCACTAAAAACTTGCAAAAACTGTTGAATATACGACACTTGAAGGGTCAGTCTTTCAATGGGATGAAGTGTCGGAGTCATGGAAAAATAGTTGAATATCTGACATTTACCGACAGTTGAAGGGCCGGTCTTTCGATAGGCTGAAGTGTTGAAGTCATGGAAATTTTTTTGAATATCTGACACTGACCGACACTTGAAGGGTCGGTCTTCCGATGGGTTGAAGTGTCGGAGTCATGGAAAAGCCATCGATGGTTTTTTGGAAAGCATCGAATATTCATCAGGAAATGTGTCGGAGCTTCAACAAAAGTGTCAGTTGACCGTAGGCTGAAGGTGTCAGAGCTTCAACAAAAGCATCGAAAAAGTGATGCCTGGTGGTAGAATTAACAAAAAAAAATTTGACAGGTTTCCATTTAGGAAGCGGTGTAGTGAAGTTCACTTAAACATGTAGTCACAGTGGTAACATTTGAATGTCTTGAATGCACAAATATTTTGTGTTTGGTCATAATGAGGAATGTATAAGTTGACAACTTCCAGAGTACTTACAGTTTTGCATCAAAGATGAAACCACCAGGTGCAAGCCGACCCTGAATAAAAGGTAAATATGTTGTGTAAGTAGGATTTTACAATTTTTATGACATTCATAAACATTAAAGAAATTAGAGACTTCTATGGATAAAAATCAAGTAAAGGCTTACATTCTAAAAGTCAACATGATCAAAGTTGCTTCACTAATATATTTGAGAAATTGATCTGTATCCCAACCTAGACATGCTGAATACAAAATATAAAATATTAGCTTAGAAATGGATGCGATCCATTCTTCGAACATGGAAACTTATGAATTCAATCAAACAAAAAAGGACTATAAGCCCCATTACCTATATGGGAATCTCTAGTGTTTGCGTCAATATTACCAAGCATCCCATAAATTCATGCCATTTCCAGCTTGTGATGATAGCTGGAAAACATCATCATATATTAATTCCCAAAGATATCATCCATTTTATTACTAGACTGTAAACATTCAGAAATAAACATATAATTTGGTCCCTAGGAGAAATCACAAGGAAATAAATCTATCAAGGGGCGGATAACTGACAGGATTTACATTGAATTTACTAGAATCCAATGACACTAGAATTAGCGGTTTGATAGAACGTTAGTGGGAAGTTTGCTTACCTGTTCCTAGAGAGGGTTGCATGGTTGCACTCAATGTTCAATTTAAAATCATCTGGATTGCAATCTAGCCATTTCAAATGCACAAATTGATTATCTATTTAGCAACTAAAAACAGTACATGTTAGAACTAAAAAAAAGCAATTTCAAGAATCATTCCCAAACATGGTTTACAGGAGACTGCAAAAATACAGGGAAAATCATGAATCTATGAGACAAGGAATATGCCTAAACACAATCCGTTAATATGCACATGATGGTGAAAATACAGAAATCCAAATAAATATCACCAGAAAACATCCAAGGCCAAAGTCCTTGCAGGACAAGGAATGGCTTCATTTTGTAATAAAATACTACAAGAACTATGTACATGCAACATTGTGCAGTATTAAAGTGTGGTTTTAAACAGGCATTAGCAAAGTCCAACCATATCAAATGCAGTGGAGATGGAAAATTGATATTACAAAATAAAAGCATGGCAGTCCCTTCTAAATTACATCAATTCATTAATAAAAAAATTCAAATGTCCAGTTGTAACCAAAGGATAATAGACACAATGTTAAGATGTTACAAATATGTTGTAATTAGGGATGAATTACTTCAAAGTTAAAAAAATTCTATGTGCAGAGGTTGGATCAAAATTCAAAAAAATGATGTGCAGTTACGAGGCTAGAATACTTTACATAAGTATATGCAACATTCTGACAAAAGAAACACATTCAATAATTGAAGAAATATACACCTGGAAGTCCATATCTTTGTAGGAAACCCATTGTTGTTGCAGTATGCCAATCATACCTAGCAAAAAGGATAACCAAATCTTAAATTACTGTTAAACCTGTCCACTTCTAATACTACAACAAATGGAGATGAAGACAGAAAATAATGAATTTATATAAAAACTTAAAGAAGGATTGATATTTAATGGTGTTTTGTAGGCTCTTGTGGTTTGGGTTCAATTAGAAGAGTTTATGTAACCAAAACAAGAAGGCTTAGCCATGCTAAAGTGAAAATTTGGCATCCCTTCAATTAATCTTTGAGGTTTGACATAAACTAACATTAAATCAAAGCACTGGGTTCCTTCACAATATCACCCAAGCATAATTTTTCCTAATCTGCTAGAAGTATAGGTTTAAGAAAAAATGTTACCATTGAAGCCTATACTCTTCTTCCAATTGACTGCTTCTTATAGAAACCTCGCCTGCAAATTGAAATAGAACCAATTTTAACACTTAGCATTAAAATAATAATAATAATAACAATAAAGGAAGTCAAAATATCAATAGTTGAGTCCCTAGCCAATACCATGCTGCCCATGTTGACGCTTTTGTTGATACTTGTTTTCAGTGGATGCCTTAAAACAACATTATATTGAAAATTCCCCTAATTCATTCAAGGATGAATCTCTTAGATGGTTTCACCACCTAGCACTGAATCTATTAGTCACTTCCAACAAATCATAGATGCCTTTGTTGGACACTTTGACATAGCTAGACCTATCTTATTGGCATGAAACTTCTGTTCAACATAAAATCGAGGGATGATGCATGACTATTTCATTATTAGTTCTGAATGTGGCCTCAAGTTGTTCCCGCATGCAAAACAAATATTGATTATTGTCAACTTGTTGAGCTCACAAATTCACTTAAACCACAAGTACGTCTTTACTTGCTTACAAAAAATCCGAAGTGATAATAGAATGCCATAGAAAACTACATTGCATATATGAAGCTTTGGAGATTCAAGCTAGTCTATACTTGCAACAATGCCAAACACCTATTATTCATGTAGATAGAAACATTAGCATAAGTGGAGATAGCGTGGTTGAAAATTCAAACATAGACTAACAGACATGATACAACTCTTCTGACAGACAATGTTGATAATCTGTTTTCAGTTACAGTTCATTACCTTACAACTCTTACGACATATTAGTATGGTATGGTTCTATATATCTTTTTCATTCCAGAGCACACACTTTTCCGGTGATCATTGAATTTTATGCATCAAAATAATCTAAGAAGTGTTTTAGATATGATAGATTTTCACTCAACATGTCCAAATGAGTGATGATATAGAATCATTTTGTCAAACATATAAATAAAATGCATTCTCAAGTCCAAGTCAACCAAAGGAGTAAAATGTAAAATATAAGTAGCTTATGGATGCCCAATGGAGATATAAATCACTTGAGAAGAACTCAAGACATTATAAAGCATAGAAAAATAATTTAGTAGTTAATTAAAGATAAGGGCCAGAGAGAAGTGTTGTTATTTATAAATAAATTCATAAATGCATTAAAGGATACCAAGGAGTGTTATGAAATGGTGCAAATAAGAGTCTTAGATGGCGTAAAGTCCAATAATGTTGAAAAATGTGACACTAAGAAGGAAGTATTAGTATAATTGAGTAGAATGCTAGAAGGATATGTTGAGATTACACATGAGATTCCATGCAGTTTTCCTCAAAAGAGGAAGATTGGGAACAAGATAGAGATAATTAATTCATCCATATATGTACATGCTTCAGTATCTACTCTTCTTCATATTACACCATTTATCCTTCAAGTTAAATGGCATACACAACTTATCAAGTATCGCTTTCCCATGTTCCAATATCCATTTCCATGGGATTTTACATTGGTTTATCTCATTGGAAATATCTGCATATTTTTCTTTGTGAAGAAAAAATTCCCTCAAAAGAAGAAAAAATTCCCTCAAAATGAGCCATTTGGATTCTATAGCATATTACTGAGTGTTTTTGTAAGCTGGAAGAGCTATTTTTTAAAAACGTACATGGAAATCAAAAGCTTCAACTAGAATTGTAGATGCATATAATTTTAAATATGCATCATGCATGGAAATCACACATTGCAATAGTACAATGATCCTCTTTTGTACATTTGAAACAAATTTTTTCACACGAACAAATTGATGTAAATCACTTTTCAATGTTTCAATAGGATATTTCAATCACCTTTCAATGTTTCAATAGGATATTTCTCTAGTGTAGAAATACAAGTTTTTTGATACTATGAATAACAACAAAATTGCAGCAAGCATTAAAAAGACAAAAATGATAAATTCATTTTCTCTAAGAAAGAAGGATTGAATTTAATTTCCACTGAGTAAGACCAAATATTTTGTGCAGAAATAACTTTTCTAAAACGCAAGTCCCTTAGAATATGAAGACATCCACATGAATCATGATAATCTATGGAGATACCCATCAAACTTTCATCACACAAATACAATGAACCAAACTTATGCAAAAAAACCTATTCATGTTATTGTCTACGACTAATGGGAGATCTATATCGGAAGTATAGGTTTTCCTTATTGGTTTTGAAATAATGATTGCTAGGAAGTGGCCCCAACATCATGATAATCTAAACAATTAATTACACTATCAAACATATATATAAACGGTAAAATTCAAGAATATAGTATCCCCAATATGTCGAGGTGATCAAGATATGGTTGATCAAAAAAAAGATACTAAGAGATTTGTTTTATGTGTGATACCTTTCGATCATGCTTGAGGGAATTTCATGTTGTTTCATGTGGTTTCAACTATATATCTTTCATACTACAAAGATAGCATATCAATTTATCAAATGAGCATTATTGAAAATTTGTTGATTGCTTGAGCATACAAGCATCAGATGTGCCACACCCTTGTGGTTTATATTCTTTTATTGTGAAAAGACCTAGAAAACACCACTAAATTATACAAGAAATTTCCAAAAGATCAAAGGTATGGAAGCTTTACCGATGGACCAGCTAGCAAAGAAGTTCCAGAATCTGCAATAGAAACAAAACCTCCAGCACAGAAACCTGCAACTAAATGTTCATAAAATTCCATTAATATTTTCATAAGATTCCTTAAGAAGCAATCATGTTCCCAATTGAATAATATGGACTGTATGCTGACCTATTGATTGATCATTAATGAGGAAGTCTCCCATGTCAAACTGATGGAAATAGAAAAATCAATTTATTAAAGTATATTAATCCCATGACATACTTACTAGTAACTATGACTCATACAAAGAACATGGTATGCTTGTGTTTATCCTTAAATACAGTTAATATTAAACCTATAAAACTAAGATGATTCTATTACATACCTTCCAGTAACCCTTTCGAGTAACATGAGCATATTGATGTTTACCCTTGAAGTGATTAGGATCAACACCACCAAAAGTCATGGCTGCAAATGGGATTTCTTCAATAAAAACATTTTTTCCTTGGGAAAGAACCTCAAAATTGTTTCCAACAAATGTGAAATTGTTGCCTTTAGAAAAAATATGTCATACCAAATATATCTTTATTTTTTCAAGTAGATCTCAATACTTTGTTACCATAATTATCACTGCAGTTATTCTTCTTTTGTATTCTAGAGTTGAGATGTTTTCTCTAAGTGACCACTTTAAACTCAGTGATAAATTGGAAGCAATAAAGAAAGACATAAATTCATAATAAAATATTTGCACAAAGAAGACTTTGTAACAAATTAGCAATTATAAGTAATAAAGTGCACAGTGATGTTAGGGGGAAAAGTTACAATGGAAACTGAAAATACCAATGTGCACCATGCCCAACTCACAACCTACAGGGATAAGCACAAATATAAACATAGGTTTTCCACTGCACAATCAAACATGAAAGTTGAAAAAGATATGAGATTAAGAAACAAATTACAAAAACTATTGGAGAAAGATAAACTTGGGCAGATAACAATATACTCATGCAGAATAATAGGGAAACAACGCTTCAGATTCCATTTTCCTCACAAGTCTATCTATCTTTTTCTGTCTTTTGACCTTTCATATTCTCATCAAACTCAAATGCCTATCATATTCCTTGTAATGAAATGCCTACATTTAATTTTGTTGTCCTAGCTATATGGAATTGGTAAAGTATTACCAAGGGGCCAGTTATTATGATAAATCAAACTATTTAAGGTAATTGTTTAGATCAAATAGAACAAAGTTTTCCTCAATGTGTGGTAATGATCATAATCAACTAAATGTATGTGTGTGAACATTCATAAATACCCAATACACAACTCAATTAAAAAAAAAGAAAACATAATTATACCTTGATTCGTGGATTTTTGACATTGTCTTATTATGCTTTACCTTTCAAAACATCATTCAACATACTTCATATTTTGTCTTGCTGCAATAGTTTCCTGGTAGAATGGTTGTGATTTTTTTAAAGGTTAAAATTGTATTTTGTTTGAAACCATGGCCTTAACAACCATTGTCACTGCACTCAAAACCCTAAGTCAACCTCCCAAATGAAAAGTGGTCTACCATGTTGTCCTCATTTTTTCCTTAACCAAAAATTACGACTTGTTTCAAACCATATCCTTAATAGCTAGCATCAACAAAAATGCCTACAAATCGTCAGTTGAAAAGGAATTCTCTTTTCGAATTGGAATTGCCTGCATTTTGGAACCATGACCTTAAAAAATGCTTTAAAAACAAAACAAAAAAAAGCAAATTTGACCTTAAAAAAATCAAACCTTTAAAAAAAACCATGGAAAAAATATAATTGAAAAAAATACACCCTCTTTATATGCATTTAAATAAATTTAAAAACTATTTTTTTAGAAGATAAATTAAAAGAAAGAAATGCAATTAAAGAAATAAAAAATTGAAATTGAAAAAAAAAACAAATTCAAAACCAAAGATCAAAGATCTATTTTTACTAGCTCAACTGGTTAAGGCTTGGGTTTCATTTTCTAAGCGACCCAATTCCAATAACGTTATAGTGACTTAGTTGGGAGGAGACACACAATAATCCATTCATGTTAAGGGTTAGTATGGTTCAAAGCAAGTGTGATCCCTCAGTGATTTTGACCACTTAAATACATATGCTTTTGATGACTTAAATACCCTAGATTACAAGTTCTTAGCAAATAGTTGAAATGTACTTACCTTGAATGAGAGACATTTCTAACAAAAAAAAAAATCAAAATCAAAATACATAGATCCACCTCTTTAGATGTTGATACATGTAATACTTTGCATGTATTAACATGTAAAGGGGTGGGTCTATGGCCTTTGATTTTTATTTTTTATTTTTTTCAAATTTTAAAAAATTTCTTTAATTGTATTTGTTTCTCTTAATTTCATTTTTTTTTAATTGCATGTATATGGAGGGTGCAATTTTTTGACCTTTTTTTCTGAGTTTTTAAATTTTTTTATTAATAAAATGAAAACATGTAAACTTTAAAAAAATAAAAAATAAAATATGTACTGAAAATTATATATATAATGTCAATTTAATCATCATGAATAAGGTGTAAATTTATTTGGATGTATAAAAAATTTACATCTAAGAAATTGATCTATGTTTAAGATAAAAGTTAACTTGAATATAATTTTTAAAATACATATTTATTCTTTAATGTAATAATAAATTTTTAATATGATGTCCATTGGATATAGCTTGGGTAGTTTGGGTGGTTGGGAGGAATGATTGTTACCCTCCCTACCTAGGTTCAATTCTTGTATGTGACATGATGCTTTGTTTAGTCCCTATGTAATGATTTGGTCATATTATGTAATTTGGTCAAACTCTAGTCTATTGGATCTTATGAGGATCACTTAGATCGCTATTAATTTTTTTTTATGCTCAAAAAGTTTATAATGAAGCATTGATATGTCGCCATAGTTTTCACATGTTAGAAGGTTAGGGAGATTCCTATTAAAAAAAATATTATGAAACATCAATCTAATGTCGGCGTACACATGGCATTCTAATAGAAAGTGATTTCATCCTTAATGCTCATAGTATCACACATATGGTAAATTATTTCCAATGACGATGTTTTGGAATTGTCCAGTGTCCCTGTAATACCCCTCTTCACATGTACATTGTTGTAGCAAAAAATACAAAGATGTAATTGTAGTTATGTAATAGTTCATGGTGAGGAGCTCAAATCTAAGGCCCCACCAATGAACATTGTAGAATGGCTATGATCTTATAAGTTAAACCTTATCATAATTAAATCACAATAATGTAATGTAAATTGAAATGACAAAATAAAGAAAATACATGTAGGAGACTAAAGTGTGTTGCAACAAAATGATAGGGAAAATAATCCATTAGGGGGAGAGGCTGATGGCTAGAAAGCAAGGTCCATCAAAAGTATGCCGAGTGGGTACTTGTTGGATGGGGAATTTAATTCTGCATCCAACGAGCTCTCCCGATCGAAATTTGAGTAAAAACACGGGGAAATATGTCGAAAATACAAACAAAAAAAGTAGTTTTTTTTATGATACCTATCCCCAAATTTATATTTAAAAAGTGTTTAAGACCTATACAGTATTTCAAATTTAAAGCAATTTCATTGTCTAACACATGATGATGTGGAATTTGAATCAAAGTTAAAAGGCCCATTTTGAGTTGAAATTTCCTCTAATGCTTCACAATATGATGATGATGACGACGATGATGAAGATGATGATGATGACGATGATGACGATGACGATGACGACGATGATGATAATTATGACTTTGATGATGACGATGACAATGATAATGATCATGAGGATAACGATGTCATCTTCATCGATTATAATGAAGATGATGTTGTTGGTGATGATTATGTTGATGATGATGATGATGATGATGTCTGTAACTCTTTTTAAAAAGAAATAAGATAAAAGAAATATGATGATGATGATGATGATGTCTGTAACTCTTTTTAAAAAGAAATGATGATGATGATGTATGTAACTCTTCTTAAAAAGAAATGATGATGATGATGATGATGATGTTAATGATGATGATGGCGATGAAGATGAAGACGACGACGACGATGACGATGACGATGATGATGATGATGAGGATGATGATGATGGTGATGAAGATGATGATGATGATGATGATGATGATGATGATGACGACAATGATGAAGATGATGATGACGACGATGACGACGACGACGATGAAGATGATGATGATAATTATGATTTTGATGATGACAACGATGACGACGACGATGATAATTATGATTTTAATGACGACGATGACAATGATAATGATGATGACAATGATCATGAGGATAACGATGTCATCTTCATTCATTATGATGAAGATGATGATGTTGGTCATGATTATGTTGATGGTCATGACGATGAAGACGACGATGACGATGACGATGATGATGAAGATGATGATCAGGGTGATGATGATGATGATGATGATGATGATTATGATGATGGCGATGATTATATATGATGAAGATGATGATGATGATGATAATGTTGATGATGGTGGTGAGGATGATGACGATGATGATCCACATGATGATGATGATGATGTCCGTAACTCTTTTTAAAATGAAATAAGATAAAAGAATAGGTCTAATTAAAGATTTACCTTTCATTATATTTCATCATTGACGATGATGACGATGAAGATGATGACGATGCTACAAGCGACGAAGATGATGATATGAAGTAATTAATTTGATCTAGGTTTAATTTTAATGATGATGATGGTGATGAAGATGATGATGATGATGGTGGTGGTGGTGACGATGATGAAGATGATGATGATGACAATGATGACAATGATGATGAAGATGATGATGATAATTATGATTTTGATGACGACAACGATGATGATAATTATGATTTTGATGAAGACGACGACAATGATAATGATGATGACAATGATCATGAGGATAACAATGTCATCTTCATCAATTATGATGAAGATGATGATGTTGGTGATGATTATGTTGATGAGGATGATGATGATGATGATGATGGTCATGATGATGAAGACAATGATGACGACGATGATGATGATGATGAAGATGATGATGAGGGTGATTATGATGATGATGATTATGATGATGATTATATATGATGATGATGATGATGATGATGATGATGATGATGATGATGATGTTGATGGTGATGATGAGGATGGTGAGGATGATGACGATGATGATCCACATGATGATGATGATGTCCGTAACTCTTTTTAAAAAGAAATGAGATAAAAGAGTAGGTCTAATTAAATATTTACCTTTCATTATATTTCATCATTGGCGATGACGATAACGATGATGAAGACGATGACGATGCTATAGAAGATGATGATGATGATATGAAGTAATTAATTTGATCTAGGTTTAATTTTAATGATGATGATGGCGATGAAGATGATGATGATGATGATGATGACGACGACGGCGATGATGAAGATGATGATGATGACGATGATGACAATGATGATGATGATAATTATGATTTTGACGATGACGCTAACAATGATAATGATGATGACAATGATCATGAGGATAACGATGTCATCTTCATCGATTACGATGAAGATGATGATGTTGGTGATGATTATGTTGATGAGGATGACGATGATGATGATGACCATGATGATGAAGACGACGATGATGATGATGATGAAGATGATGATGAGGTGATTATGATGATGATGATTATGATGATAACATCGATATTGATGGTGATGATGCTGAAGAAGATGAAGATGATCAGTTATGCTCATCATGTCATCATAGGTATAAATTTCATTGGCATTGTTCGCTATATCATCGGATTCAAATATTTCTTGGAGTACATCTTCTTTTGGATCATCATCATCACCTAACTCATGTTGATCATGCTCTATGTCATCGTATCCTTATTCCAGAGAACCCTCTTCATTAGCATCATCTAGGTTATACTTTAGTGGCCTTCCCCTTGGATCGTGTCTCACAACAAATAACCAGCGTGCTTTACCTGGAAGCTCTGAGTAAAATACCTGTTCGCATTTGCTTGGAAGAACATAGGGATCTATTCCTGGCTCAAACAACCTTGTGTTTACCATGGTAAATCCATATAATGTTCAATAATAGTTATATCAGGATCATGTTGTTTCAATCGTAACATGTACCATTTGACAACAAATAGAACTACCTTAAAGGATTTAAATTCACACTGTATAATATCTTCCAAATACCCATAGTATAGATTTTCGGATACTTCTAGATGTCTGTCAGTTCTAGATGAAACATTGGTAAACTCAAAGACAATAGATATCCTAGAATCTAATGTTTTCTTTGTTTCATCCAATTTTTTGATCCAATATCTACCTCCATTGCAGACCATAGCCTTATGGTGTTTTACCTCCAATAAGCAATACACGAAAAGATTACACAACCATTCAGTCCTTATGCAGCAATACATGGAAAAGAAGAACATGTACATCAAAATGTAATTTGCAAAATAAAAGATTTAGAGGGATTGATTAATTATATGCTTGCCATTTTATCTTTTACACCATATGCGAAATTGATTTCCCTTTCTATTAGATTTGTATCTCCATTTCCTTATGCTGCTTTTACCAATGAAGCCACACCTTCCCATGATATTCCATGACCCGATTGTTCGCATCGTTCAATCCATACCTTCATCCAGTCAAGATTGTTTGCAATGTATAAATGAATTGCATCCCATTCTCGACCAACTGCTTAATGACAATAACAATTAAAATGAAAGAAAGGTGTAAATCTCCTGAACAAAGTATATGCTCTTAATTGAAGCAATTATAACTAGAAAATACAATTAGAATATGAACGATATAATAAACATCCACTAGGTAATAATTACCTTTCAGCTTCCTCAATCTACCATTCCCCTTCAGTTGCTCCCCTTCAAATTTGTTATTGGAGTCTGGATCACAAATGCAACGTAAATTGAGCTTTGACGCTAAAACAGGAAGATATTCACTAACATACAACATGTTTTGGTACATCGTATATCCTTCCATCATAGAACCCTCAGTATGTTCTCGTTGTCTCACCAAACCCTTCATAAATTTCAAGTGCCTCTCAGCCATCCACATGGACCTTAAGTGCACAGGTCCACAAAACTCAATCTCCTCAACTTGGTGCATGAGGTAGTGTTCCTGTGCATTGAAAAATGCCGATGGTAGATGCTTCTACATTTCATACATGAGACAAGGAATTTATCTCCTCCAATACTTTATATCTTCTTTATGGATTTATTTAGATGTCAACCATCTACAAGTGATGTAAACCAATAATGATATTTAACAAAAATAAACATTAAATTACAATATATGCTGAAATAGTGCACCCAAAAAAAATATAAATTATATTGAGAATTAAAGAAACACTAAGCACATGAAAGTAATCTCTAGTTACCTCATGTATTTACCAAGATTATATATAACTTGTTTGACATTGTTGTCGAAGTTATCCAGGAGAGAGAGAGGTAGAACATACTGTATCAATATACAAACCACGCCATTTATTAAACAAAGAGTATACAAACAAGAAAAAAAATATACGCAATAAAATGAAAAAAAAATTATATGGACATAATAATAATAATTACCTTGATGAAGACATGCCAATCATGTGTTTTGACCACCGCAAAATCACCTTTTTTGGTTATGATATTCTTCAAGTTTGCACAAAATCCAGTGGGAAATTTAATTTTCCGCATTACTTCTTTGACAACATTACTTTGTTGCTTCGTAAAAATCCATGGAATTGAGTTTATATTAACTTGTTCTTTGTTGGTATGAATTTGGATGATGTCTTTCATTGCATGGTTTCTTTCTTGAATGTATTTGCAAGCTTTCACAACTTTATCTTTCTCCCTCCTTAGCTCTAGTAGTCACTATAAGGTTTCAGTAACATTCTTTCCAATATGCATTGTATCAAACAAATGAGCAATTTGTAGGTGATCATAGTAGGGAAACCTGCTGAATTGAATAGGATAACTTTTCATTCCTCATGGAAGCCCATTAATGCCTTCATGATCATGATGGACATCATGAATATTAGTTTATAAATAAATTACATCATAAATCAAATATGGCCACTACAGTAAACAACTCACAATAAAAATTAAAATACATAACAATTCATATAAGATGATCCATACGTACCATGATGACGATTTCTATTGTATTGCATCTTCCAAAGGTGAGGTGTCATTATCCATGGTTTTAATGTAGTCTCCTCCTTCCCATTGAAAATATTTTTTTCAGTTGTTCTATACCTATGATTCTTAGAGAGGAAATTCCTATACTCATCAAACACCTCCTTTCTTAAGCTTTTTGAATGACGATATTTTATCTTAGGACCAAAAACTAGAAATGCAAATTTACCCTTTGTCTGAAGACCTACAATATTTAGATATGGAATATCTATGTCAAATATATTCATATATAAACTATTCTAACTACTCCATATAATTAAATGCAATTAAAGTGGAACTTAAAATTACAAACCACAAAATGAAGTTAACCCAGGGGCATCGTGTATTGTCCATACAACCATTACATGGAATTGAAATTTCCTTTGTCGTATTGGTCTAGATATGTCATACATAGTGATTCCATTCCATAACTTCAGTAGCTCATCTATAAGAGGTTCGATGTATACATTCATATCTTTGACTTGGAACTTATCTGATTGATTTGAAGTACATATAAAATATATCATTATGAGAACCATTAAGATATATAAACCATGCACAAGAGTAAAATAATAGATATATATATGAAATTAGGAAACATAATACGACAAATCAGATGCCACAACTACATTATAAATAAAACAGTTGTAGACAAAAAAACCTGGAATAATCATCGACAACATTATGTGCTCCCTCTTTGTTGACAACAATGGAGGAATGTTATTATTGATAACAAAAATAGGCCACACCGTGTAAATGGATTTCATATGTGCAAATGGATTAACACCATCTACTGCCAAACAAATCCTAAGATTACGTGGTTCTTCTTTAAAGTGAGGCCACTTTTCCAACATATCTCTAAAATAAGAACCATCTGTAGGCATTCGGATAACATCATCTTGAATTCTATTCCTGGCATGGTAATCCATAAATTGCGCTATGTTTTTGCACCTAAACAGTCGTTGCAAATGTGGAATGACGGGAATATAACGAAGAACCTTCTGAGGCACCTTTTTTGTTACTTTATCTGTACGATATCTACTTAAGTGACATTCCAGACATTTTGTTGCAAAATCATGCTGATTATAATATATAACATGGTCATCGGGGCATGCATGAATTGCTTCATAATGCATTCCAATCTATTTCATGATGGAAGATAAATCTCGATATGTGTGAGGTAAAATATTTGATGCTGGTAACAAAAATTTAGCTATCAAGCTATAAAAAAAATAAAAAAATAGTTAGTGTAATAAATAAATAATATTAACGAAACACGCTTCATTCGTACGATGATCAATAATGAGTTAACAATACAATTATTAGAGGAATACGGATAAAATTTATCATGATCCTATATATGTGATGGATTATTTTACATACCTTAGCATCCGTGTGATTGCAATGTTTGAAAGACCATTCATAACCTTCAAGTTCATTATCAACAATACAACATAGAGAATATTTGTTTTGGAGCCTTCATAAAGGGGTTCATATGCCTTATCGAGAAGAGGTATATCATGAACATCATCAAAGTCATCATCGTTTTCATCATCAACGTCATCATCATCATCCATTCTAACATTAAATGAATCATGTATCAATGTATTTGTACCATCATCTTCAATTACATTATCGGCATTATCATCTTGTTCAATATGATCATTCACTTGTTCTCCATTAAACATACATGCTCCATGATCCTGATCCTGAACTTGTTCTGAAAGCACTTCCTTTGGACGATATGCTCTATGGTGTCTTTCCTTTAATATAAATACATGGAAACATCAATATATATACATTAATATATGAAAAATAAAAATAATACATACAATTACCAAAACAAAGAATATAATAAACTTTATAATGCTAAACCTACAAATGGATGATATTCATTCCCCCCGTCAGCATGTCCATGTTCCCTGCAATGTTTTGTGGCTGTTAGATCAATATTATTCTCCTCTTAAATCCCCTGCAATGAGTACATGAACAATAACATTTGCCATCACCCCTTCGTTTCGCTGCATCTCATAGTCTACCAAGCAATTGTTGGTTGTTTTCATTTGGATCTGGAATATTTCTATTTGACATTTCGTCACAAACTTCATGAATGAATATACTCGGTTGTCTTAAAAAATCAAGTTTCATGTATCAACATTTTGTCAAACGGAGAGAAGTCGAAGAATAAAAAAATCCCAGCAAACTATCTGCCGAAGAAAAAAGAAATTCCCACAACCGTCCGTTGAAGAATAAAACAATTCCTAAAAATGTCCGTCGAGTAACAAATAATTTTTGCAAATCATCCGTCGAGGAACAAATAATTTCACAAATCGTTCGTTGCTTCTACAACAAACATGTCGAAATGTTTAAATTTTTTTATATTTATAATGGCCAAGCATCGGATAATCGACACCTTGAACATAGCTACCGTTGAAAATATGGGACCAAAAATTTCAAATCTTTCAAACCTTACATTATTTAAAAAAACAAAACCTACACATACCGTCGGATATCCGACACTAATGGGTCGAAAAACCAACACTCTTGGGTTGGATATTCAACACTTTTGGGTCGACATACGGTCAGATATTTGACACTATACCATCAGATATTCGACACTCCAGGGTCAGATATTCAACACTCTACTGAGTCGAATATCCGACGCCTTATGTGTCGGATATTCGACCGTGCTATTAAAATTTCTTGATAGTTTTTCTTCTCAATGATTGATGTCTGACACATCCATACGAAATGTCGAATGACATAGCATTTTGACGTCGGATTTCAGGTTCAAATCCTGTTGTGTTTTCATGTGCTCCAGAGCTTTATTCTCAACACAAATGTAAGTACTCATGTTCTCCAGAGCCTCTCACTCAACACAAAACATCTCATTGATCATGTGTTTCAGGGTCCACACCCAACACAAACATTTCATCAATCATGTGCTTCAGGGTCCACGCCAAACACAAAACATATATATACATATATATCATCAATAATTGGCTTACTCCCAATATATAAAACAAATCATCATGTTCATACGCAGTGGGGTCTTCGACCCAAAAATAAAACATCAATATAATCATCATGATCAATAGGCTCATGCCTATAAATGGTAGGTCCAAAGTTCACGATATTATAAAAGGATTGTAATATTTAACCTCAAAGAGAATGTAGCACCACCACCATCTCATTAACCTCGACCATCAAAGAATATTTCAAAATGGGCCATGAAGACACTTAAAAGTGTACGTCCAGATGAAGTTGGAAAGATAGGCATGAGAAATTCAACAAGACAATATTATTGATGATAAGCAAATAATTTAGGTGATTACATGGATGTATGATTTGATTGTGAATTGAATTTATATACTAACTTTGAACCAAGTTCCTTTATAGAAGTTGCTACATTTGATGAATGGAAAGAATCTATGCAAAATGAATATGATGCACTCATAAAGAATGGAACCTAGAAGCTGGTTGACCCTTTAGTTGGAACCAAACCAATTGGTTGCAAGTGGGTATATAAGAATAAATACAAATCATATGGATCACTTGACAAACACAAAGCAAGGCTTGTGGAAAACGTCTATGCACAAAAAATAGTTGACTATGAAGAAACATTTCTCTCACAACAAAATGGGGTACCATATGCACTTTTCTCTCTATGGTAGCACAAAATGGGTGGAAATTCCATCAAGTGGATGTAAAAAAAACTTTATTGAATGCATAATTGAAAGAGAATGTATTCATGTCTCAACTAGAAGTTTTTTTTTGTGAAGGGGCAAGAACAAAAGGTATGCAAACTTGTTAAATACATTCATGTCCTAAACCAAGCACCACGAGCATGGTATGAAAAGCTATCTAAACATATTTTAAAGCTAAATTTCAAGCATTATAATCTTGATGATGGAACATTGTTTGTGAAGAAAGTTGGAATATATATTGTATTTATTATAGTATACGTAGATGATATGTTAATGATAGGGAACGATGAATATTATATAGCATCCATAGAGAAATATTTGAAGAAATGTTTTGAAATGACTGATTTGGGACATCTTCATTACTGCCTAGGAATTGAAGTGACTAAACATCCTAAGTACATATTCATATCTCAAAAAATGTATGTTGGAGAATTGTTGAACATATTTTGCATGATAGAATGAAACCCTCTCTCAACTCCAATCGAACAAAAGTTTAAGCTCACATCAAGTGAAGGAAAAGAATGTGAGGGTGCTACCATGTACTCATAGCTTGTACGAAGCCTTATATTCCTTACCACTAGCAAACCAGATATTTCTAATTTTGTTGGCATTCATTCCAGATATATGCACAAACCTTGTGAAGGACATTGTTTTGATGCGAAAAGTGTTCTAAGGTACTTGAAGGGGACTCAAGATTTAAAAGTCAAGTACACTAAGGTAGAATACTTCAAACTCATTGGGTACACTGATTTAGACTTTGATAGTAACAAAGAGACAATATTGTCCACCTTTGGATACACAATGAGCCTTGGATCAACAACTATTTCCTAGAGATTACACAAATAGTCAGTTATAGGAGATTCAACAATAGAAGAAAAATATGTGTCAATTGCAAAAGCAACAAAGGAGATTCTGTGGCTTGGGGAGATACTTGAATATTTGCATGACAAGCACTAAAATTCCAATCCCTTATTGATCGAAAACACATATGCAATCAAGTTGGCCAAGGACCCCATATTTCATGATCGAACCAAGCACATCAACACAAGTACCATTTGTTTCGACATCATGTAGAGGAAAAGGCAGTTCATTTATGACATTGTTCCACAAATGAGTAAATTGCTGACTTCTTCACCAAATAACTTGGACAAGAAAGGTTTGAAATATTTAGAGCCATGCTTGGACTCACAAAGACCCCTTTGGATTAAGACGAGGAATGTTGGAAACCTTATCCTTGGATTATGGTTCCATAAATAATGTAAATAATGTAAATAGATTATAAACTAAAGAGTCACATAGGAAGGTGAAAAGAATTGATGGAATATGAAACTCAACCATTAGAGACATTATATAAATAAATTCTTTTGAAATGAAATAAAGTGAATCAAGAGTTATCGAGTCTTACAGTATGTATGTATGTATGCATGTCTTCTCACACAACTTTTTCTTTCTCATATAAAATTCCCTCCATATAATTACTCTTGCAAATCTTAAGGCTCAATCAAATATCAAATGATGCAATATAAGCATGATGTAACCATTTCACCTACTAAGTTTATGTACTAACTTGAAAATTAATAACCTTATAAAAATAATTTTCATACCTAATAAACATACATAAAAAAGCATAAGGACATACAAAATCAATACACAATATGAAGTTTAACATGTCTTCTCATTAATCTTGATTGTAAAAGTACATAATATATGAAATATATTTAGATACGTTAATTCTCTCTCATCTTCCTTTGAACTCTCTCCTTTTTCCATAGACTAGTTAACTTCCTAAATCGAATTTAAACTTTTTCTTTCTTTCTTTTTTCTAACGACTATTAACATTATTTGTCTTAGTTTATTTGGTTCTAATATTCGTTTTCTACATAATAAATTGTCATACCTTGATTTTACGTCCAACATTTCACTTCCTTTGTAATTATGCTCAAGGCCATTTCCACCCTCTTCACATGTATCCTAATTTTTTCTTATGTACATTTTTTTGCATGCTTGGTTCTTTATTATTATATACTCTACAATGTTTTCATGGTCACCTATGAACACATGCTTTTCTGCATCTAAATGGTTCCTCTATAACTTGCATTATTTCTTCTTCAATAAATCATTGTATTTTTTTTCTCGATTCATTTCCATATTGGCTATCATAAAATAGTATTGCTAACTTTTCTGATCAAACTATGAACTTGTGAAAAATATTCCAATACATATTACCTCACATTTCGTAATAAGTTTACTCTTATGTCTTCTCTTAAAAATCACATAACATTGTGCTTATTTTAGCCTCTCCTTGATTGGACCTTAGGAAAGTTCATAAATAATGTTAACATGTGTTATTTTTCCATTTTAATTGGCTAAAATATAAGTATCCAACCAATATAATTTGGAAAGAGATAGCAAATTGAATAGGTCTTGTATTTTAATTGATTAGGGATTATCATCTGTGCTTAGTGAATACTTTTGTTGTACTCTAGAGTCCAATTTATTGTTCTACTGATGCATTTCAATAATATCTTAGTAACGTTCTGATGAATTAATTTTTGTTCTATCATAAGATGTATTATATATCTCAACATTGTACCAATCAAAAAGATTAGGTTGGGTTAAGTGATAGTAGATAAATTAAACTTCTTTGCAATAATTAATGTTATTAAAAAGTGTTTATAAGATTTCTTACTTTATCTTTATCTTTTTTTTTTAAATTACATCCTAGGATTTATTTTAGGGTCTTTACTTTTTCCATCATGTATTTTAAGTTTAATGAATGTTTTGCTTACATAATAATTGATTTGAAATAAAAAAAATCTCAATTTTATTTATCAAAATTTCATTTAACTATATTTTAATGAAATACTCCATTATTTATCATTTAGCATCTATGATCTCATGGATGAAATCACAACTTAAAAGATACAATTAAAACATCTTATAATTTATTTTATTGTTTTTATACATACTCATTTCTATTAGAGTTTCTTTTGAATATTATGAATATAACTAGAACAGGTTGAAATTCCTATGAAAAATTAATATAATTCAAAATGTGTTTTTGATAATTACAACCAATTTTATAAATAACAATAATACAACATGAATATTTTAATATATAATAACTTATTTATTCTACTAATATATCCAATTTTATAATAACAATAATACAACATAGAAAATTTGATATATCATAGCCCATTCATTCTAACAATATAATAGAATGTGCTTCTTGCATACATTGAGAATATTAGATTTACTATTGTGTATCAATCTCAAATAACACTCAATACATTAACTTTATACTACAATACACTACATAGAAGTGCAATTTAAATGTTTACATTATGTTACTAAATTAAATAATTCATTCAACACATAATCTCATCAATATGATAAACATAGATTACATGTAAGAGTACATATATTCTATATATTGCAAACAATAAAAACATAGTTAATTAAAAAAACAATACATATACATACATATATATATAGGAATACCATAAATTACTATTTTTTTATCAAATTACAAAATTACAATTTTATAAATTTCTTGCAGCACNAACCAAAAAATGATTCATCTTATCATAACAAAACAAAAATCAAAATTAATTATATTTTCATCAAATTTTCAACTTATTTAACTATCATATTTTACAATCTAAAATTGATTTAATTTTAATCAACATTATACCAAAACAACTTCAAATCTCATTTAACTCAAACCACACATATCATAAATTATATAGAAAGTTTAAATTCATCTTCTAACAACAAAACTTCACACCACACATATCATAGGTTAGAATTCAATTTTCTAACAACAAAACTTCCCCTTCCCTCAAAGAAGTTAACTTCCCCTTCATAAATGAAAAAGTTATCTAATGAAGATTTGATTTATTTCACTGTCATAGCGTTAGGACTAGAGTTTCATCTTCTTTAAGATGCTTATGTGTAAACAGAAGCCTCCAAACTGGAAAATGGTTTTTCTGTGGTGTATGCCCAAAACCCAAAAAGAGAAGAAAATATTGGAAAATACCAATACCCTCTCAAGATGCCATTCTATAAAAATCTAATACATATATTCTTAATTTTGTCTATTGCAACACATAGTTATCACATGCGTAATACGAGCTTCATGTTTATGACCTACAATTCTTTCACTCAGAATAATTGGTACGATGGACGGTGAACTTTTGGATTCAGATTCTGAGGTGTCGCCATTGGTATTCCAGTTTCTTCCAAATAAAAACATTGATTGGTTTCACGCCATACAATGCCACATTCCAATGGCTTCACCACCGAACCAGCCATGCCCTGCCAAACCGCCAAAGTCTCTATACACTCTCGGATTGGTGATTGAAAGCTCCAAAAACTTATTTATTTTCAGAGAATGTGGCAGAACTGTCCCATAATATGTATGGTTCCGATGCACGTCCATTTAAATTCCAGAAAATACCAGCAACGGCAGCAGCGATATCGTTCATCCAATCCAAAATTGTTGCATGCGGTCCCTGACAACTACTCTGGTGGATTAAGCAGCCTTGTCATTATTTTGTCTTTGAATGCCAATAATTGCAATGTTCATCAACGTTGGGTACCAATCTGATATATAATATTAATTTCAGATTTCTTAATATAATGCTTATTATTCTTTGTATCTTTTCTCTTTATCAATACCTTATTCATTCGAATATTTTATTGTAAAATTGTCATCACTGAATAAGATATAATTTTTTTTTTAAACTGAGATAAATATATACTTTTTTTAACTATAAGTTATTCTTTTTAATCTTTCAAATTGACTAAATACAAATTATTCTCTCTAACCTTTCAAAAATGATTAAATAAATCATTCTTTTTTACTTCTTAATTGACTAGCTTCTTAATATCCATTATTATAATTTATTCCCTAACTTTTCACATTCCCTCTAAATTTGGCCAACTACAAGTCACTTATCTTTCACATCGTTAGAGGAGTCTTCCACCCAACATAAGTATGATACTTATTTTTCACATTGTTAGAGGAGTATTCCACCCAACATAAGTGTGAGAAGTCCCCACCTTAGATAAAGCCTTATGGAGAGACCACATAGTAGAAGGCCCCTTTAAATACATACTCAACTTAGAGGACATACCCCTCACTATATGGTACGAGTTTAACACTATGAGGCACATTGCTTGCTGAATAGTGGAAGGGAACTCTCTTCTTATTGCACAGAAGAGATGACAAGTGTCTTTTATAAAAAAATAACAAAAAATTATTAAAAATAACATGTAACCATAAACATTGGATTACACTGTTCCTTAACACCTCCACTCTAAAAAAAGGGTTTACACCTTAAGATATTTGATCCCTCTAGGCGCTTAGTAGATCCCCTTTTGGATGGATCTATGCTAGTTTAAGCTAACAATCACTAGGAATATAAACACCTAAAGTACTCTTTTCTCTTTACCAATACTTTCTTTTTCATATATTTTATTAAAAGTGTCTTTATCGAATAAAATACTTCAAAATAATTTTAATGTACTTTTGTCTATTTTACATTTTTCTATCAATATAAATTATTCTCTTTAACCTTTTAAATTAACTAAATATAAATTATTCTATTTAACTTCTAAATTGAGTAACTTCTTAATATCCATTATTACAATTTATTCCCATAACTATTCACATTCCCTCTAAATTTGGAGAGTTCTACAACTTCACTTATTTTTCACACTGTTAGTATCATATGTTAGGTTTCTTATTTTGTCTTCATTCCAATCATCTTATGTTTTTTTTCTTGATCACCATTTCCATATCAAGTAGAGGTTTTCGCACTCTTTTGTTTTTCAATTTATTCTTAAATCTATTTTTCTAAATATTTTATCAAATTTTCACATATACATTTATGATATGTTTTCCTATTTTGTATTATAATTCTAAAGGAAGTATATATAAATTTAAATGTTTATGTAATGTGATTAAATATATATATAATAGAGCTTATGAATATTAAAATTTTCATCAAATATTTATTTTTTCTTCTTCTAACCCATAAATACCTTAAAAAATAGAAAAATATGTATGAAGCACAACCTTAAAAGTTGTAATAGAAATGATAACTCCTTTTACATTAGAACAACTTCTCTTCTCTAATTGAAGTAGATACATATATCCAAATTCTATACCATTTACAATAATGACTATAATGACTCCTATACACATATTCTCACTCATTCGATAAGTCATTTCTCTATTAAACGCTCCCCATACACACATTCATTATGGTCATAATGCTTTAAGTATATATTTTACTAATTTTATTATCTATTTAGATTATTATTAAGGTGAGAAGCTTAAAGTAAAAATCATTAAAAGAATTTATATGGTGATTTGAGAAAAACTGTAACACCTTAAAAAATCGAAAAAAAAAAAAAAAATATTACATGCATTGACTAGCAGTAATTAACCAACACTTTACTCATGTTTTTAAGTTGTTGATACTGATGTAAGTTATTAATATCCTTTTTATGCTTACTATGCCACGTTTTTCCGGCTGAGGTAATGGCGAGCTCCATCCATAACGTTCAGCTATACCCGAAGGTGACGTTTTACCATTTCCTTTCTTTTATTTAATAGTTTTCTAGGGTTTTAGTATCCCTAAGGATTGGGAGACTATACCATAGTCTTGACCCCATCCATTAATGTAATAATGTGTTTATTAAAGTTTTAAAGGCCATGGGGCTTACGATAGCCTAAGCTCATGGTATACAATGTGAGGACTCCATCCTAAAACACTATGGTACAAGGTTTGTAAAACACATGGTTTTCACCATAGTGTAAAAACCTCCATTGATTTATAAAGAAAGGGTTATAAGTTATAATAAAAAGGATATTGGCATGTTCTATGTGAATAAGATTTGGTTATGATTTTACGCCATGGTATTGCATATAATATATGGTTTGTTGTGTTGATTTTTAAACCCATGGTTCAAGCATGTTTAAAATATTTGATTGCAATGATTGTGGGCCATGAATTCCCTTGCTGTGACTTATGATGTTGTACCTTGGTTGACTTGGAAGTTTAAAATGCTATGAGTTGACAACGCAGTTAGGCCCTTCGAGCCGGCTCGAGAGTGAATCTCAACCTTCCACCTTTATGGCAATATTACAAGGGTTTCAAAAGGGTTTTTATTATGTCCTTTTCGGTTGTTTGATCCTTCATTAGTGGTTTTTTTGGTCGTTGGTCTGTAAATGGAAAGAGCCAAATCTCTGCTATGTCAATGGTGATATTGTTAGGGTTTCTTGAGTAAAGGTCTTCCATAGTGTTAATAGATTTTTTCTTGTTTTCTTTTCCAAGGGTTTTCCTGGGATTCCACAACTTCCTCGACAGTTTGCATCCCATTGCTTGTGCATCCACAACCCCACCAACAACTCGACCATGCACACTGCCATGCTAACAAGAAAGAGTTTTGAACCCATCTTTGTAAATTTTGTTTGGTGAACTTGTTGGTTAAAGGAATTTAGTAATTTACATTATCGTGGTTGCAGGAAGAGGAGTAATAAGGGTATCTCGAGAGGAATCGACCCTCGTCCCTTTCTACAACTCACCCAAGGTAGGGTTATAAGGTTTTATAAAACTTGTTTTTCAATTTTCCTTTTTTAATTTCTTCAATTCCGACTGTAACATAAACCTTTGCAGGTGGAGGGTAGGGGAGAGGGAGGCGATAGGGTCACCTCCTCCCAAGCCCGCATCTTCAAACGCCTCAGATAACACATATCAAACCTATCTTTGTGATTTTCATTCCATACTGTGGTTTAAATAAATCAATGGCTTATATATATATATATATTATATGTGTTTCTGCAGGTATTGAAACCTGAGTGTTGGGGAGCTGAGGGAAGAGGACTCCATCTCTACATAAGATAATTTTATTTCGTTCCAACCCCAAAGGGTATACCCTCTGTTTATAGAAGGGTTTATGGCCTTGTTTCTTGTAAGGGTTTAAGTGTAATAGTTTTTGAATCCTGTGTGGATTTTGATGATATTGTGGTTTCCATCTCGAATGGTCTTACCTCCACATCGCTGGATTTGTTATACAATTTTATTGTGATTTTTACAACAAACTGGGAAGCCATTGAAGATGGACTTACAGCCTCATTCTGTATGTGTGCATGGTGTTGTTTAAATGATTGTTGCATGTTTAAAAAGGACAAACCTTAGGGTCTTTCTTGCAAATTATATCCCATATGTAAGCTTTGGTTTACAGGATACCATCCTTGATGGTATTATGTCCATGCATATGTTTGATGAATAATGTTTTTAAGATTAAAACCCTAACTCTGTAAATAATAATGATAATATTATTATTGTTATTGTGGACCCCTTAGAGGGTTTTATAATGGTTTAAGTAACTTTGTTTATCTATTGTGCATTGTGTTTGATTTGGTTTATAGTGGCATCCATTAAATATGGATTTACGACCATAATATTTGACTTGATACGACCCATTGGGTCTTTACAATTTCTGTGCATTCTTTAATTATGAAATCGTAATCTAATATGGGGTAAGCATGCCTGTGATTTATTTGGAAAAATAATGTTTGATATGCTATAGATCCGGTTCCCTCAAACTAGTCAGGTACTGCTAGTTATTAATTATGGATTATATAGAGTATTTGTATATCTTATTTGTAGAGATAATCTTGGATCTAATGGATCCCAATTTGATCACTTGTGATATGTCATGGAAAGTATGTAAATTGGTTTGTATTTAAAATAACTTGCATATGAGCTTTGTTTAATTGTGGGTCCATACAGGATTTGTTTATATAATAACTAAGTTCGTTCTGTAGGAGTTTAAGCATGTAATATATATATGTATGAGGTTGTTTGCATAAGATATGATCTGTATACTAATAAAACTCTATAATTATATATGAATGTGATTCTAGTATAGGTAATAAACTAGATTATATATAAGACCATATAATCATATAATCTTGGTGTTTTAATGAATAGAATAGAGATTATTCCTCACTCTACCTGAATCATGAGTTATTTAGATTTATACTAACAAACATAAAAAAAATCTAACATACTAATTGTTAATCATTCAATCTTGGAAAATTAATGGAAATGAAAGGGTATAGAGATACATTAAAACTAAATCTATCACATAGGAAAGGAATAGGTGTAAATTGATAAAATATCTGTCAAGTATGAAATTCAATTTTCAGTATATAAATCATTAAGAGAAATCCCTAAGTCAGGTAGGGATTCCTAAACTAAGAAATTTCTTAAATTCCATTTAACATTGATAGATATAACCAAAACATAACAAATTTAGAAAGGGTAATTAAAATAAATCTAAATCGATGCATTTTAGGTTACTCTGTACTAAGATTTAAATAAATCCTTTCTACGTATGACTATAATAGTGATTCTAGAACTAGAATGAAACAACCTACTGTAAATTTAAAACATAGAATAACAACCTAGCACCACTGTTGGAAAAAACAAAAGTGGAAAAGTCATTCCTCCCAACCAAATCCTAGAGTAGCCAAGTTACTTGATCCAGAACCCTCGATCTTGTTCTATGAAACACAAGAGAAAAATCCTCTTAATGCGTGATCTCTTGCATTTTAAGATTCAATCCTCCTCCAATGATATCCTCCTACTTGCTAATGGACATACTAATATATAGTATTTTTCCTAGGACTTGGTCATTTATGATCATCCTGCTCTTTAGCACTCAACTAGGAGTTGTGACCTAATTTTTGGAGATGATCCCTCTTGCATCTTGGGTTCTCACTCAATAGCTTCAACAACTTTTATTTTCCTCTTGCGGGTTAGAAAAAACTCTTCAACAACTATTCCACTTCTATCCCCCTTCAATATAATTTATTAATAAAGAATAATTCATTACAAATGTTTGATTTTGACTTTCTGTAAAAAATAATAAAAATAATAAATAAATTATTTTCAGTAGAAATTAATAATAAATTCTTAATTTTAGGTGCATTACATACACCTCCCCTTACAGGATAACACTATCCTCAATGTTACTAACTATTTTCTTTATTCCTCCATTTCCTCATCTTGGAATAGGACTAGATATGCCTCACGCATGTCACTTCCGAGTTTCCAAGTAGCTTCTTTTGGACTAAGGTGCTTCCATTGCACCTTGACTTGTCTAATGGTATGGTTCCGAAGTAAAAGTTCTCTCCTGTTGAGAATACGCTTTGGTCCCACCTATAACTCTCCTTTGGGTTCCACCTAGATCACATTCCAATCGATCACATGAGTAGCATCATGAATAAATTTTTAAAAATAGAAACATGAAAAACATTATGCACTTTAATAGTGGGTGGCAGGGCTAACTGGTATGCAAATGACCCTACTTTAGACAAAATTTCAAATGGCCCGCAATACCTGGGTGCCAATTTTGAATATTTTCCCAATATTAAAGAACTTTTATTGGGATTTACCTTTATGTACACATGTTCACCCACCTGGAACTCTTTAGGATTTCTTTTTAGGTTAGCATAAATTTTCTGCTTGTGCTGGGAATCCTTCAAGTTTTGTTGCACCTGTTTCATAGTTAGATCCATATATTTTAATAAATTAGGTCCTAACATTAACCTATCATTTGGATTTCTCCAAGAAATTGGAGTATTACATTTGCATCCATATAAAAATTCAAAAGGGCTCATACATGTAGATACTTGATAATTATTATTGTAAGCAAATTATACGAAGTGTAGCTAGTCTTCCTACTTACCTTGTTTGTCAATTACTTGCATTCTTAGCATGTATTCTAAGGCTTGGTTTACCCTTTCAGTTTTCTCATCCATTTGTGGATGATGCACCGTACTGAAATTCAACTTTAAACAAAGATTTCCATAAGTTACCAGTAAATTTTGCCGTCTCTATCTGAGACTATTACTTTTGGTACACCAGGTAACCTAGATATCTCTTTCATAAAAACATATGCAATGTTAATAACCTTATAAGTAGATTTAACATGAATAAAATGATCAGCTTTACTTAACTTATCGACTACGACCATGGTTGAATCATGATGTCTGAAATTCTTTGGTTGGCCTGTTATAAAATCCATACTAATTGTTTTCCACTTCCACTCCAGAATGGGTAGTTTTTGCAACAGTCTTGTTGGATGTTGGTGTTTTGTCTTAACTTGCTCACATTCTGTGCACTGAGCTAATTACTCTGCCTCCTCTTTCTTCATGTTAAGCTAAAATAAATCTTTTATCATCATGGTGATTATCTTTTGGTATCGAGGATGTCCTAAATACGGTTGTTTATGTAGCTCATTCATGACAATAAGTTTGATTTCCACTTTATTTGGTATGTACTACTTGTTTTTATGAAACAACAATCCCCTTCTATTTAGGCTGCAATATGTTTTTATTTGATTATGTTCATTTTCAATAGTCTTTTGTTTCAAAATTTGGTATTCCTTATCAAATTTTTCTGCACTTAGGATTTGATTTTCGAGATTTGATTCATAACTCTTACTTGCAAATAAAAAATTTGTGTGATGAAACAAAGTGTCTGCAACTTTGTTTTCCTTTCCTTTTATGTGTTTTATTTCAAAATCATATTCACTTAAGAAAGAAAACTATCTTGCATGTCTAGCATTTAAATTTTGCTAATGAAATAAATATTTTAGACTTATGTTATCTGACATTAGAAGAAATTTCCTTCCAATTACGTAATGTCACCACATTTTTAAAGCGTGAATGATTGCAGTAAGTTTTGAATCGTGTGTAACATAATTATTTTCGTGTTCCTTTAATTTTCTAGATTAATAAGATACGGCATAATTTTCTTGTATTAATACCCCACCTAATCCTTCGTTATAAGCATCAGTACATATGATGAAATCCTTGAAAGGATCAGTAATATTTAGGATAGGGGCGGTATTTAGTAGATGTTTTAATTTATTAAATATTTCCATACATTTTTCAGTCCACTCAAACTTTTTACCTTTCTTCTGTAATGAAGTTATGGGGTAGGAACTCTTAGAAAAGCCTTCAATGAACTTCTGGTAGTAGCCGGTAATCCACATGAAGGATCTTATGTCATTTACATTTTTAGGGACTGACCATTCATTGATAGTGTTAATTTTTTTTGGGTCAATAGAGATTCCATCCTTGGACACTACATGTCCTAAGTATTGAATCGTATCCTTCAAGAAGTGACATTTACTGAACTTAGCATACAACTATTGTTCTCTTACTACTTGCATAATGATCTTTAAATGTTATTTATGTTCTTGTTCGTTCTTTGAGTAGATTAGTATGTTGTCTATGAAGACTATTACAAACTTATCCAGATAGTCATTTAAAATACTATTCATTAAACACAACATGTGTGTTTTTCAACCCAAAAGGAATTATGACAAATTCGTAGTGACCATAGCAGGTCCTAAATGCAGTTTGAAAGATGTCCTCATCTTTGATTCGCACATGATGGTATCCAGAACTCAAGTCTATTTTAGAAAAGATGTTTTCCCCATGGAATGGATGGAATAGAACGTCTATCCGGGGTAATGGGTGCCGATTTTTAATAATCATTTTATTTAGTTGATGGTAGTCTATGCACAATATTAAGGTTCTATATTTCTTCTTTACAAACAAGACCGATGCTTGGCAAGGGGAAACACTAGATCATATACACTTCTTTTGAATCAATTATTGTAATTGTGATTTAAATTACCCTCTTCATTATTTAAAGGATTTTTCAGGTGAAACTCTTCTTCTCCAGACATCCCTGCTTCTGCCATGTTTTTCTTGCAAAAATACCGCAATCCTTCTCTTTCTGTTTTGTAAGATAATTATACCAAAAAGTAAGGTAAAATTAGTTTTCTGGTTTCTTTAACAATTTTAGTGTTGATCCAGTTCAGGCCTAGTGTTGTAACCATGCTTTGATACCCTTATGTAACACACCTCGAAAAATTGTAATTAAAAAAAAATGTACATGCATTGACTAGGAGTGATTAAACAACAATTTACTCGTGTTTGTTAAGTTTTTGTTGCTGATGTAAGTTATTAATCTCCTTTTTCTGCTTACTATGCTAGGTTTCATTACCTGAGGTAATCACCAACTCCAACCATAACGTTCAGTTACACCCGAAGGTGACGTTTTACACTTTCCTTTCTTTTATTTAATAGTTTTCTAGGGTTTTAGTAGCCCTAAGGATGGGGATACTATACCATAGTCTTGAACCCATCTGTTAATGTAATAAGGCATTTATTAAAGTTTTAAATCCCATGGGCCTTACCATAGCCTAAGCTCATGGTATACAATGTGGGGAATCCATCCTAAAGTGCGATGGTATAAGATTTTTAAAACTTATGGTTTTCTCCATAGTGTAAAACCCTCCATTGATTTATAAATCAAGGGTTATAAGTTATAATAAAAATGTTCTTGGCATGTTCTATGTGAATAATATTTGTTTATGATTTTACGCCATGGTTTTGCATATAATATATGGTTTGTTGTGTGATTGTTTAAATCCATGGTTCGAGCCAGTTTAAAACATTTGATTGCAATGATTGTGGGCCATGAATGTCCTAACTGTGATTTATGATGTTGTAACTTGCTTGAATTAGAAGTTTAAAAGATTTGTCTTGGCTGTGAGTTGACAATGCAGTTAGGACCTTCAAGTTTCCTTGAGAGTGAATCTTATCCTTCCATTTGTCTGGATATATTACAAGGGTTTTAAAAGGGTTTTTATTATTTCCTTTTCGGTTGTATGAACCTTCATTAGTGGTTTTTTTGGTCATTGGTATATAAATGGAAATAACTGATCCTCTGCTATGTCAATGGAGATATTTTTAGGGTTTCTTGAGTAAAGGTTTTTTATAGTGTTAATGGATTTGTGTCAATTTCTTTTTCCAAGGGTTTTCCTAGGCTTCCATGGCTTCCTCGGTATTCTGTGGCTTGCTTATTGTGCCTCCACAACCTCGCCATCAACTCGACCATGCACATTGCCATTCTAAAAGATAAGAGTTCTAAACCCTCTGTAAATTTTGTTCAATGAACTTGTTGCTTAAAGGATTTCACTGATTTACATTATCGCGGTTGGAGGTAGAGGAGGAATAAGGGTATATCCAGAGGAGATGACTCCCGTCTCTTTCTACAAGTCTCCTAAGGGAAGGTTATAAGGTTTTATAAAACTTGTTTTTAGTTTTCCTTTTTGTTATTTATCCAATTTTGATTATAACATAAACCTTTGTAGGTGGAGGGCGCTCGAGAGGGAGGAGACAAGGTCACCTTCGCCCAAGCCTTCGTTTTTTAGCACCTCAGGTAACACATAGAAACCCTATCTCTGTATTTTCATTCCATAATGTGGTTTAAAACAATCTATGGCTTATATCTATCTATCTATCTATCTATTATATGTGTTGCTGTAGGTACTAAAACCTGACCATTGAGGAGTTGAGAAAATAGGACTCCATATCTAGCATAAGATAAGTTTATTTTTTTCTAACCCTAAAGGGTTTATCCTTTGCTTACAAAAGGATTTATGACCTTGTTGCTTCTAATGGTTTAAGTGTAATAGTTTTACAATCCTGTGCGTATTGAAATGATATTGTGGGTGCCATCTCAGATAGTCTTAGGTCTACATTACTGGCTCTCTTATTAAATTTTATTGTGGTTTTTACAACACAATTGAAGCCATCGAATATGGACTTACAACCAAATTTTGTATGTGTGCATGGTGTTTTTTAAACGATTACTATATGTTTGAAAAGGATGACCCTTAGGGTCTTTATTGCGAATTATATCCCGTAATATTTGGTTTACATGCTTTCATCCTTTATGGTTTTACAACCATGCATATGTTTGATGAGTATCATTTTTAATATTAAAACACTAATTCTATAAATAATGATATTATTATTATTGTTATTATGGAACCATAAGAGGGACTTATAAAAGTTGAAAGTAACTATGTTTATTTGCTGTCCATTGTATTTGATCTTTTTTATAATGGCAACCATTAAATGTGGAATTACGACCATAATATTTGACTTGATATGACCCATTGGGTCTTTACAATTTCTGTGCAGTAGTTAATTATGAAATCCTAATCTAATATGGGGTAAGCATGCTTGCAATTTATTTTGAATACCGATCTAATATATAATGTTAATTTCATATTTCTTAATGTAATGTTTATTATTATGATGTGAATATGTTTATTATTCTTTGTATCTTTTCTCTGTAGGGATACCTTATTCATTCAAATATTTCATTATAAAATTGTCTTTACAAAATGAGATATAAATTTGCCTTTACAAAATGAGATACATCTTTTTTCTTTTTTACATCTTTCTCTAAATATAAATTATTCTTTCTAATATTTGGAATTAACTAAATAAAAATTATTCCCTCTAACCTTTCAAATTGACTAAATATAAATCATTCTCTTTAACTTCTTAATTGGCTAACTTAATATGCATTATTACAATTTATTACCTAACAATTGGCATTCCCTCTGAATTTTTCCAACAACAACGTCACTTATCTTTCACATTGTTAGAGGAGTCTTCCACCCAGCATATGTGTGACACGTATCTTTCACATTGTTAGAGGAGTCTTCCACCCAAAATAAGTGTGATAAGTCCGCACTATAGATAAGACCTTACTGAGAGACGACAGAGAAGAAGGGCCCTTTAAATACCTACCCTACTTAGATGACATAACCCTCATGATATGGTACGAGTTTGACACTATGAGGGACACTGCTTACTGAACTACGGAAGGAAAGTCTCTTGCTTATTTAAGCTAACACTCGCTAGGAATGTGGACACCTAAAGTACTCTTTTCTCTTTACCAATACCTTATTCTTTCATATATTTTATTACAAAATTGTCTTTACGAAATGAGATATGTCAAAATAATTTCAATGTATTTTTGTCTATTTTACATATTTCTATAAATATAAATTATTCTCTCTAATCTTTAAAATTGACTAAATATAAATTATTCTCTTTAACTTCTAATTTAACTAACTTCTTAATATCCATTGTTACAATTTATTCCCATAACTATTCACATTCCCTTTAAATTTGGCCAACTGTAAGTTCACTTATCTTTCACATTGTTACATCACATGTTAGGTTCTTATTTTGTTTTCATTCCATTCATATTATGTTTTTTTTTTCTAAATTACCATTTCTTAAATCTATTTTCTTTTAATATTTTCTGAAATTTTCACATATACATTTATGATTTGTTTCCTATTTTATATTATAAAGGAAGTATATATAAAATTATATGTTTATGTAATGGGAATAAATACATATATAATAGAGGTTATGTAAAACACCAAAATCACAATAAATTGAATATTTAAATTTTTATCAAATACTTATTTTTTCTTCTTGTAACCCATAAATATTTTAAATAATAAAAAACTCATCAGATTATACTGAATGGTTTTATCTCTCAATACTTTAAATAGTATTAGACATAATGTACACCAAATTTATAGGAGTATGAAACACAACCCTAAAAGTTATAATAAAAATGATTTAAGAACAACCTCCTCTCCCTAATCCAAGTACATATGGTGATTTGAGAAAAACTAATTACATACATATTCTTACTCATTCAATATGTAGTTTCTCTATTAACCCCTCTAAACAAATTCATCATGGTATTAATTCTTTAAGTATATATTTTACCAATTTTTATCATGTGAGAAAGACTAATTACTATATATAAATATAAATATTTAAATCCTCAAAGTTTACATATATTTAATAATTACATTATGTTATATGGAGTTTTATAAAGATAAAATTAAAGCGAACTTTGTGAAGTTTACATTATAGAAATTTATGATATTTTTAAGGTTTATCAATGGCACAAACTCAAATTTGTTACTTAGTTAATTTTTTGTAAAAAAAAAAAGAAACTTAAATTTATTTTTTTTCAATTTGCATTTACTAACCAAATGTATTTGATAATTTTTTTTTGCATTTTTTGTCAACTTGTATCTTGATCATTATAGTTTTTTTTCATAGCTAAGTTTATATCAAAATTATGTTGATCCATTCTACTTTATTGCGCTGAGAGGAGGAATAAGGGTATATCCAGAGGAGCTGGCCCCTGTCCCTTTTTACAACTCTCCCAAGGGAAGGTTATAAGGTTTTATAAAAATTGTTTTCATTTTTCCTTTTTGTTATTTATCCAATTTTGATTAGAACATAAACCTTTGTAGGTGGAGGGCGCTGGAGAGGGAGGTGACATGGTCACCTCCTCCCAAGCCTACATCTTCAAACGCCTCAGGTAACACATAACAACCCTATCTCTGTGATTTTCATTCCATAATCTGGTTTAAAACAATTTGTAGCTTATATATAT
>LPNX010900244.1:486586-542838 GCA_001517045.1 Pseudotsuga menziesii | reverse complement strand
TATATATATATATATACACACACACACACACACACACACACACACACACACATATATATATATACATACATACAAATATATGTGTTTGTGTGTGTGTTGCTGTAGGTAGTAAAACTTGAGCATTGAGGAGCCAAGAGGAGAGGACTCCATCTCTGCATAAGGTACGTTTATTTTGTTCTAACCCCAAAGGGTTTACCCTCTATTTACAAAAGGATTTATGACCTTGTTGCTTCTAATGGTTTAAGTGTAATAGTTTTACAATACTGTGCAGATTGAAATGATATTGTGGGTGCCATCTGAGATGATCTTACCTCCACATTGTTGTCTCTGTTATTAAATTTTATTGTGGTTTTTACAATACAATTGAATCCATCAAAGATGGACTTATAGCCATATTTTGTTTGCATGCATGGTGTTGTTTAAATGATTACTATATGTTTAAAAAGGATGACCCTTAGGGTCTTATTGCTGCTACAACCACTACCCCAATTTATTTTATGATTTTAGGGCCCCTCCTTAGAATTTTTAGCTTTTAGAATTTCTTAGAGAACTTTGTCTCTGAGAAGATCCTTCCCATGACTTGATTTTATTTTTCACAAGTTAGAAAATCCTTTTGACAAAAGTTAGAACTCAGGTTTTCGCCCAATACGTTGGCTGAACTCATCGAGTCTGGCCAACACATCAGAGAAACTCATGTTTTTCATCCGATTTATTACTTATTCTTTATCAATTCTCAGAAAACATTTGTGAGTTTGCCGATATGCCGACGAAACTCCAATTTTGGAGCCGATATCACCGGTGAGATAATCCTTTTCTTTCCGATAGTTTTGATCGAGGCCTTTGTGAAGGTTCTCAGGAGATCTTGCTAAGTGTTGGCGATGTTATCGGGTAAAATCGGAGAGTTGAGCTGTTTTGATCGAGGGGAAATTATTTTCATATCCTGCAGCTTCTCACTGGGAACTTTTAGTGTGTTTTTCGGTGGGCCTTTTTCTGCGAAATGTTGTGCCAATAGTATCGACATAGTCTGAGGTTTTGCGCCGATACGTTCGGTAGGAATAATCATTTGAAACCATTGAGTTTCCCATAATTTTGCCGATAAATTTTTGCGAGAGTTTTTATTGATTCTCCATGATAGTGTCAAAAGAAATCCAATGTTGGGGCTGACGCTGTTGTGGATAAACTTGTCTTTCACCCCCGATTGAGGTTTGGAGGATCTTGTCGATAGTCTTATCATCGGCAGGAGTTGTCAAGTGCCATCCGATATAATAGGAAAGACTTCGTGAGTTCATTCGACACTATCGCGGGCTCTTTAGTTTTCCTTACCGATTCAGAAGGTTGCTGATAGGGATTTGGTGCAAAATGACGTTTTTACCCGTGGGAAATAAATACCCCAAGGACCGCATTAATGGGGTTTTCCACATTTTTCTATATAAGCTGTGGGAGGCTTTTTCTATGGATTATTACCACTGTCATTTGGAGCGCTCCAAACTGATGATTTCCATTTGCAATTTTCACAGAACGCTCGAGCCAATTTTTCTCACCAAATGTCAAGCCAACATTTTCTAGGTAGGCTCTGAACTTTCACTATGATTACAATTTGTTTAATTGGTTTGGTAAAACGGTGTTTGAGGGGTTTTGCATGTATGGGATTATGGTTTTATCCCAGGCTGCAATGTTTTAAAGTTTTTCCCAACCCCGTAGGGTCTCATTTTGTCTTTCCTTAGGCTCACTGACCTCTGGAGGATTTTCCCCAAGTCAGAACACACCAAAATGTTCGACATTCTTGTTTTTATTTGATAGCATGGCCATGGGGAGATTTCTCACCTGCTCCGTACCACCCATGTTTGTCACTCAAGCCATGGGTGCTAGTATGTGAAACTTGTTCATTCGTGAGGTTTTGGCTAGTGAAGCCTTTCACCAAATGCACCTCCTTTGGTTTGTATTGACATGAAGCGATAGGGGAGGGTATTTTAGCTGGCTAGTGCAAGGTTTTTCAGGATATTTCTTCTGGATGTGGAACCAGGATAGGGTTCAGGTTTCCCTCATTTTCTAGGTCATAAAGCCACTGGCGAAAGAGAGGAGAATCCCCGATGCGTTGATGTTTAAAGTAACATGTGTGGATCAATCCTGTAATAAAGCCCAGTTAGGAAACTATGTAGGTCGCTCTTGATACAAAGCACTAGATGAGTGTTTTTCCAGAACCATAGGTTTAAACCACATACAACTTATGAAGCTTGTCTAGTTTTGACCTAATATCCATCTTATCATTTTTGAAGTATCTCGATAACATTTTATTTATATCACAGGTCCATTTGAGATGTTCAAAGATAAGTCGGTAAATACAGTTATTACTATCTTATGTTTTGTTATTCATTATCTTGCATCTTAGTGCATTTTCTTGATGATGAATGCATGCTCTTGATCATGGTAACTCTAAGACATGTCTTGGTATGTTTATATTGTAGCCTCAATCCTCATACAATACCATGCTGAAGAACGGAAAAAAGAAGGCTAAGGTCACAAGAGAGGAATCAGAACTAGATATTTTACCTAGTATGGAAGTTATTTATGAGCACCTGAAAGATGTAATGGGAGTTGAACCCAAATTTAAATGGGGACATATTTATCAAATGATGAAAGACTAGATCATTCTAGATTCAGGATTAGAGGACATACCATTGTATGTAAATATAAGAAGATACGCTATCACAAAAGTATTTACACGCTCTGATCTTTTCCCTTGTGCCAAGGTGATCATTTGGATTCTATCTCAGGAAGATGCAGCTACTATGATCATATAAAACATGGAAAGGAAGCCTTTTTCTTCATTCGTCCCCACCTACATTGCCAAATATTGCAGGCTACTAGCACTCCAGGTGCATATGAAAGATAAATGGGTAGGGGATATAGATTTGGATGTGTTCGATTATGCCGAGAGAATGATGATATCCAGGAAGTAGTTTTTACATAAAGCCTTAGGAGAATACAATACTTCCAATTTGTGCACCCTGTACCGACTCATAGCCCTGATGCTAAATTGAATCTTCAGCTGGGAAAACGGGAGGTTTTATAAGATGAGCTAGGTTTTGTTGATATATTATGTATCCATGCAAGGAACTATCTTAAACTGGGATGACATAGTGGTAGATAGGTTGTCATCATGCACAGTTGCAGAATTAGGGGGTCTGACCCAAAGGAAATCTGATTTCTACATGAGCTCCTTTATGATTGACTGTATCCTATGTGCACACCCATTCCCAAAGCTGAATTGTGATTGGGATCTCGCTAGGACTCCTGTGTACTCTGTGTATCAAATCCTGTGGGCACACAATTATTTCAGTTTTCACAAGACCATATGTGAAGATTTTCTGCTACCATTGTATGAGCTAATTTTTCTGAAAGAATGCATTTGCATGTCCGAAGGAGCACTGGAGATGGTAAGTGAATATGAAGATTACTATTTCTCAAAGGAAGGTTTATATTTGAGGATGTGTGGAGGATCCTGGGCTCCTTCACTACTACCAAGATACACCATCGATTATGTCATGCATAAGGAGGTGATAGGATAGTTGTACATAGACGGTTTCAAGAACTTCCTATTTAATATGAAGAAATTTGTCTACCCACTGCTACCATTTGGAATTGGTAGTTATAAGTTTACCAAAGTGAAGAGTTCCCTTGTCTTTGTGAGAGAGCTAGAAAATTTTCATTTTGGAGAGAAAGTTTTCCATAGAAACGACTCTTGGGACAAAGTTTCAAAATATTGTGCATCTGTAGGGGTACATTTTGAAGACTCCCATTATTTTGATAAGGAGGAGGAGGTATACTGAAATGCATGTAACATGACCTCTTTGAACAAATGATTCAAGAAGAAAATTAGGACTACATGAGGCAAAGGCAGTAGTAGTAGAACCTTTGAACAATAGAAATAGAAAGAAGAAGCTACCAAGAAGAAGGAAGAAGAGGCCCGAAGGTTAGTTGAAGAAGCAGAGAAATTATTAGCAAAGAAGACCTGACAGAAAAATGAAGAAGAAGAACAAAGAAAAAGGAATAAGAACAAAGGCAAAAGGAAGCATAAGAAAGAAGGAAAAAGGAATCAACTGACAGAGTAAGAGAGGAGGCAGAAAAGGAAACTGAAGAATTGAAGAGGAAAGAGTAGGAAAACCAAGACAGGGAGAATTTAGAACAAGATACCTCCTAAGACAACCTACTAGATCCTCCTTCTACATTGGGAGACATGATGACTGGAGGTCACCTCCCTTTTGTAGAATTAGGACTAGTGCCCTGTACTCCATCCAAGCAACATGCAGTTTCATGCTTGGATAAGGTTTTATTTGACCCTAAACGAAAAACCATTGTTCGGAGGTCTGAAAAGAAGTTAAAGGTGGGTACACAACCTGAAATAAACACTGTTACTAAAAGATATTTCATGAAAGGTACCGATGAATATCCACAACTAATGGATTTGATTAGTGTCGCAACTGCTCAAGAAAATGCCTATAATGTTGACAAATTGAAAGAAACTGTAGGTCAATACAAGGAAAAGATGGTAAGAATGAAGGACACTGATGAAAGAGAGAGGAAAGGGCCGAGAGATGAAGAGGAAACATGAAGCCACTCTTTTAGAGTTCAAAATACTAAAGGAGGCATACCAAGTTTTAGAATCATAAAAATAAACCTTGGTGCTTTAAAATTCCATCATTGAAGGAGAAAAGGACCTTGAAAGCAATATTTTGGAGTTGGATGCGCAAAAATACTCATTTTTCAAGCGAGTAGATGAACTAGAGACATATAATAACTCACTTGAGAAACAAATTAAGGTGGTGAATGAAAAACAACCTAATATTACTCCTTTCCAGGGTCAAGCCTATTTAATGCAGAGGAAAATACACCAGGTTCAATTAATAGTGGCAAAGGAAGTATATAAGATTAATCAAATAGAGTCCAAACTGAAAGAAATAATAGATAGATCATCAAATTTCAGGAAAGAGTTGTCAAAGGTTGGAGGACTTGTGCAAAGTCAACTAACTTGGATTGGATCCAACTCAGTTTTTCCTGAACACACACCCCAAAAAATAGTAGAAGGATTGAAGATGGAGTTGGCACTCTTAAATTTCAGCAGCAAAGCAGCAGTAATATTGAATATAGCAATTGAAAAGATTGTGAGAAAGTGTAAGGACTTTTACAAGAAAATGTACACAACACATAATAGATGCCAAGCTTCAGCAACAACCGAGGTTCATGAATTTCCAGATAGAGAGAAACATTTGAAGAATCTCTAGGACAAATTGCAGATAGACGAGAAAAGTATTCAAAAGATCGAGAGCATAAATGAGGGATCAATCAAAACTTGGGTTGCAAAAGCTTATGTTCATAAATATCTCTTCAATGTTTTGTTAATGATGACCCCTCCAAAGGTGAAAGAGATCAAATCTCAGCTATCTAAGCATGAAGTAATGACACGATTGTTAGAGTTAGTGGACTATCGAGTCATCGCTGAAGAAGCTCGTGCATGGAACAATTTCATTGGGACACCATATGGACCCACATAAGACTTTTTTTTGTTTCCATTTGGCACTCAATGTAATATTTATATTTTATTTTCATTTTCCGAGTGTGATACACTAGAAGACAAATTTTTGTAACTTGAAGAGCCAAGGAATCCTAAAATGTAGGGGTAGCCCAAGAGGCATTTTTAAAATGTATAAATAGGGGTAGAATAGAGATGATAAGGGAATTTTTCTAGTGTGTAAATGTTGAATTTATTTGTATGGTAACTACTTCTTTTATGAATAAAGAGAGCCAAATTTTGCTGGAGGAAGGGATGTACGAGTTTCCAAATGGATTGTGCTGATTGCTAAATGATGAACTATTTTTGTTTTAGCCTATTATACAACTGTGAGATCATTCTAACTTGTTGAACTACTTTTGCAATTTATGTATGATTTTACTTTCCGTTATAAATCTTGTACATGTGAATGAGTAATGAATGTGTTAATAAAACATAGCTATCTTTGTTTAGCTTTTATGCTGTAATTATGTATGTAGAATTTAATCAGTTGCATGTACGATTCAATCAGCACCATCAGAGTACATTAGTCAATTAATTACAATATTTGCTCCCCTGGAGGATAGGTTAGATTATATTAGAATACATTTGAGTATGGTATATTTTATTAACAGTGATTGATGGGCAAGAGTGATAAGACAATAGGTAAGACCCTGCATCACGGGTTGAGATTCTTACTCACCAGTCACTTTCATTTAGTCTAGGAACTTTTATTTCATCCTAACATTAAAAATTACATAAATGGTGGACCGGGCCGCAACCAATAAAACATACTTAAAAAATTCTTTTAATTCTACGGTAGATGGGACGCTAAACAAACGGATTCCCCATTCCAAACAGTAAAAAATCTAATTGGGAATGGTTATTGGGGATAATCCCTACTGTTGATATTTAGGATTTTTCGAGGCATCAGCAGGTGTTTCTTGTGAATTATATCCTATATGTAATATTTGGTTTACATGCTTCCATCCTTGATGGTATTATGACCATGAATATGTTTAATGAGTATCGTTTTTAAGATTAAATCCCTAACTCTGTAAATAATAATGATATTATTATTATTGTTATTATGGACCCATAAGAGGGTCTTATAATAGTTTAAGTAACTCTATTTATCTGATGTGCATTGTGTTTGATCTTGTTTATAATGGAAACCATTAAATGTGGACTTACGACCAAAAAATTTGACTTGATATGACCCATTGGGTCTTTACGATTTATGTGCAATAGTTAATTATGAAATTGCAATCTAATATGGGGTAAGCATGCTTGCAATTTATTTGGAATACCAATCTAATATATGATATTAATTTCATATTTCTTAATGTAATGTTTATTATTATGATGTGAATATGTTTATTATTCTTTGTATCTTTTCTCTTTATGGATACCTTATTCATTCAAATATTGTATTATAAAATTATCTTTACAAAATGAGATACATCTTGCTCTAAATATAAATTATTCTTTCTAATATTTCAAAACAACTAAATAAAAATCATTCCCTCTAGCCTTTCAAATTGACTAAATATAAATCATTCTCTTTAATTTCTTAATTGACTAACTTCTTAATATGCATTATTGTGATTTATTCCTGAACTATTCACATTCCCTCTGAATCACCGACTACAATGTCACTTATCTTTCACATTGTTAGATGAGTCTTCCACCAAACATAAGTGTGAGACGTTTCTTTCACATTGTTAGAGGAGTCTTCCACCCAACATAAGTGTGAAACGTATCTTTCACATTGTTAGAGGAGTGTTCCACCCAACATAAGTATGATAAGTCTGCACTGTAGATAAGACCTTACGGAGAGACGACAGAGAAGAGGTCCCCCTTAAATACCTACTCTACTTAGATGAGATACTGCTCATGATATGGTACAAGTTCGACACTATGAGGGACACTACTTGCTGAATTATGGAAGGAAAGTCTCTTGCTTATTTAAGCTAACAATCGCTCAGAATGTGAACACCTAAAGTACTCTTTTCTCTTTACCAATACCTTATTATTTCATATATTTTATTAAAAAATTGTCTTTAGAAAATAAGATAAATGAAAATAATTTCAATGCACTTTTGTCTATTTTACATCTTTCTATAATTATAAATTATTCTCTTAACCTTTCAAATTAACTAAATATAAATTATTCCCTTTAACTTCTAATTTGACTAACTTCTTATTATCCATTGTTGCAATTTATTCCCATAACTATTCACATTCCCTTTAAATTTGCCCAACTACATTTTCACTTATCTTTCACATTGTTACATCATATGTTAGGTTTCTTATTATACCTGCCTCAACAGGTATATTGTAATCGATCGCAAGTAAAACTCTTTTGACTTTGTATTAGTTTCTCTCTATCAAAAAAATTAAAATCTGTTTTGTAAAGTATAACTTAGGGATTTGTAAAATATGTTTTTTAATATTTTTGTTAAAAAACTATTTTGTAAACAACTTATTGGTGGATAGAAGATGATGTAAACTTTGGAATTTGGTATCTGGATTTGAGTTGACATGTGGCAACAATGACATCATAATAATAAAATTAAAAAAAAAAAATTATATCCGAACTAAACCATAAAACATGTTAAGACCATCTGATTTCCAGGCCGTCACATCAAAATATAGAAATGCACAAATCCCACACCTGAAAAATCATTACATCTGTTTTCAATATGACTGAATACTTACAGTCCGCTGGAAGCAATTAGACGGATATCCACTTCACTTCTCCTCCAAACCCACCACCTCACTCCTCCTCCAAGCCCACCAACAGCGATGTGAAATGAGACTCCTGAGGGCCATTGCAATTACAAGTCTCCCACCACAAACTCTGACTACACTTCCAAGCCTCCCAGCCAAATAATCCCAGTGAACTTTTCAATGCCCGAAAACATAATATCAAAACATACACAAGAAACGAGAATTTTTAACAAATCTATGCAAGCACGACAGCGATGTTGTAGCGTCACCGTCAACAGAGCAAGTTTTGTCTGTAAGTATATTGATCAATTCGGGAGTATCATCCTTGCCCTTTGCAATTCCTTGCTTCATATGATTCGCTGCCTTTTCAAAGGCCCACTGATTGACTATCCACAGGCTGTAGGCCATTTCTCCTGGCATTCGTATGAAGTCCAAAGCATCTCTGTAAATCGAAAAGTGATCATGACTATCTTGCTGTAATTTAGTATGCAATCGGCCAGACAAAAAAGCATAACTTTCACGGCTCATTATGAAAGGTCTGATCATTCCGATTACAACTTTAGAGAGAGACCAAGATGCTTTGCTTAGTGCAACCATGAATATCTATAGCCAAATCCTCATAGGCAGTAATACAAAATGCAACCATACATCTGTGATAAAACTCACCATGACACTTTGTCCGAACGTTCTTTCACGAATTCTTTTCTGCCGGTATAATCGGCCTTTCAAGTGTCGATCAAGATCCTCTTTCAGTTCAACAAGACTCCTGGTCCAAAAATTCTCCAAGTAAAATAAGAAGCATGGATTTCGTGGAAAATACATAACGGCTATTACCCATCTAAAGAAAATGACGATCCATCCTACTAGGACGAAGGAAAACTCAATACCAACCGTTATTCTATGCATCATATCATAATTATGTCGTGGGAGGTGGGCATCCTATTTATGCTAGTCTATAAAGAAACTTGCATATTTTTATAACATAAGTCAAGAATATTACTAGAAGTATGTAAGGAAGCTTGAATATGCTTGTTTCATGCTACATTGCAATAACCTATATCGTATTTAAATGGACATTTTTTAATTCATTTTTGTTTTGATTTCTTTCAAATTGTAATTATATTTGTTTTATCATATATTTTTATAGCAAAATTATCCTATTGCTATATATTTTCAATCTCTTCTTAGGAGGCAGGTATTAAGCAACTTTGTTGCTTATTCCACTTGTTTTGTTTTCATTCCATTCATATTATGTTTATTTTCCTGATCACCATTTCTTAAATCTATTTTCTTTTAATATTTTATCAAATTTTCTCATATATATTTATGATTTGTTTTCCTATTTTGTATTATAACTCTAAAAGAAGTATATATAAAATGATACGTTTATGTAATGGGATTAAATACATTTATAATAGAGTTTATATAAAACACCAAAATCACAATAAATTTAAAATTTAAAATTTTCATTAAATATATATATATTTTTCTTCTAACCCATAAACATCTTAAACAATAAAAAATTGATAAAATTATATTTAATGGTTATATTTCAATATTTTAAATAAAATTAAACATAATATACAGCAAATTTATATATAAGTATGAAACACAACCTTAAAAGTTATAATAAAAATCATTTACAAAATAACTCCTTTTACATTTGAACAACCTCCTCTCTCTAATCCAAGTACATACATATATCCCAATTATATACAATTTGCAATGCCTATAGTGACTCTATACACATATTCTGACTTTGTTGAATATGTAGTTTCTCTATTAAGCGCTTCCCACAAACATATTCATTACGGTTCTAATGATTTAAGTATATATTTTATTAATTTTATTTTTTATTTATAGTGTTATAAAATTATTTATTTATAGTGCTATTATGGTGAGAAGTTTAAATAAAAATCATTAAAACAATTTATATGGTGATTTGAGAAAAACTAGAGAGAAACTAATTACAGACATATTCTTACTCATTTAATATGTAGTTTCTATAGACACATTCATCATGGTATTAATGTTTTAAGTATATATTTTATCAATTTTATCATGTGAGAAAGACTATTTACTATATATAAATATTTAAATTCTAAAAATTTACATATATTTAATAATTACATTATGTTATATGGAGTTTTATACCGATAAAATTAAAGTGAACTTTGTAAAGGTTACAATATAGAAAGTTATGATATCTTCAAGGTTTATCCATGGGCACAAACTCAAATCTGTTAATTAGTTAATTTTTTTTGAAAAAAAACTTTAAATTTTTTTATTTTTTTTTAAGTTGTATTCATCAATCAAATGTATCTTAGTATTTTTCTCTTCCATTTTTTGTCAACTTGTATCTTGATCATTAAATTTTTTTTTCTATATTTAAGTTTATGTCAAAATTATGTTTATCTATATTATACTCATATAAATATTGGCAACCATATTAGGGAAATACTCACAATCTTACAAACCTATTAGTAAAATAGTAAAATGGAAAAATATAAAACCAAGAACATATAAAATTTAATTTATTCTCCTGCTCACTTTGGCACGTTATAATGGAATATTACAAGCATATTTATAAGGTTCTTTAAATGAAAATACAACTAGCAAAAAACCATAGGCAACTAAAACCATGTGCCTTAAGCCACTTACATTCTTCCTCATTCCCAAGTCAAGATTAACCCTAACATGTAAATGTTCTTTTTAGTTCTAGAGAAAAACAAGTCATTTCAAAAACATTTAGATAAATGTTTAAAATCTTCGTATGATTGTAAAATGTTTTTCAAATTCCAATTTATTCTAGAAATATAGATTTTAAAATTTTATATGGATTATTTTACTCATTAACGATTCTTAATATTAATTATTAGTTTTAAAGAAAGACAAGTAAAACAAATTTTGGAAACCTATTTGATTATATGATTATTATTGTTACTTAGCTCATTCCTCTTACCCTATTTTGAAATTACTTTAGCAAGTTGGTCATTTCCCTCCCAAGAAAGAATACTTATTAGACATTTTTGTAAATTAAAAAAGATTTGCACCTCAAGAGAACTTGATCCCTCTCTGGGCTTGGTAGAGCCATAGTTAAGATGGATCTATACTAGTATGTTATAATCATTTCATTTTTTTTTTCTCCTCAATAACTTAACATAATATCTATTTTTTCTTTTTAATTAATTATTATTGATTCCAAGCAAAATAAGTCAACATGTTAATTTCTATCATTTGTATACCCAACCTACTATCAACATAAAGGTCCAACCAATATAATCTCAATACATTTATTTCAAGTCACTATTCATGTGAAGTATTTCAATAAATCTTCCAAACAATTAATTGAAAAAGGTTTTTTTTAAAGTTATCTATGCTTTATTTTATTTGAGGGTATATTTTTTTGATCATTTCATTTTAATTTATTTTACTTGAAACAAAATTTAAATATATTCTCACATTTAAAGGAAGTAATATAATACCTCATGTTTTATCAGGTTTGCAATTCCATGTTCGTATCCCTTATAAAGATTAATCATGGACATAAATAAACATTTATAACAAATTTTAACTTATTGGTATTTCACATATATATTTGAATTTGAGTTGTTCAAAAATACTTATTAGTTTGATTATGCTCACAATGTGGTTTTCTACTTAAACTCTATTATAATATTTGATTATCAAACCCAACTTTGAGGAATATAGCTTAACACCGAATGAAAGTTTTGAGAATACAAAATTTTCTTCTTTAGATTGGTATATATATTCTCAAATAACATCAAATAACAACCAATGCATCAACATTACACTACATTACATAGTATTTAAGTATTTAAAAATTAAATGTTTATATGAAATTGGAAAATGAAATAACTTATTTAATGATTAATACTTATCAATATAATATAAATACATTACATATTAAAAACACAATTAATCTAAGGATTGAAGAAAGTTAAATGTATTTAACTAAACAAGTTGAATGTACAATAAAACTATGAAATAATTTATACAATCTACTTTCCATCAAATTACAAGATCATAAATTTTTTTTTTAATCACAATTTTATTTTTTAATACATTAGAGCATATTTAATCCAAGGATTCTAAGGATTGAAGAAAGCTAAATGTAGTTAACTAAACGAGTTGAATGTACAATAAAACTATGAAATAATTTATACAATCTACTTTCCATCAAATTACAAGATCACAATTTTATTTTTTAATTACAATTTTATTTTTTAATACATTACATATTAAGAGCATATTTAATCCAAGGATTGAATAAAGCTGGATATAATTAACTAAACATTTCAATTCACAACTAAACTATGTAATAAAATACAATTTACTTTCCATAAAATGAAAGTATCACGAAGACACCACTTTGATGTTGCTCGATGCCGCCACCCTAGCTCGTTGTCGCAGCCCTGTAGGGTTTTTTTGGTGATCGAGTCCTCAAACCACCCCCATGGCCGCGCTTGGGGGAGGGATCTCCCCTCCCTCGCCTCCTTCCTCTGCCGAAGAAGCATTCAGAAGACTGTTAAAATCTCTTGGATTTAAACCGGTGGCCCCATCCATTCCAAAATTCATCAAGAAGCTTGATGTTGTCCCTGAAATAGACCTTCCGATCAAACAACCCATCAAGATCGCTCTGGCTCTGGCTGAGCGTGGTTTGGTTGGGCAGTTCATGGGGCTATGGCCCTCAACAAGAACCACAGACTATTGGATCCAAAGGAATTGGAGACCTCAGCTCAAGAACAGTGTTACCTGCTACCCGGTTGGAAGAGGGTTCTTCATCTTTGAATTCATCTCCAAAGAAGACCGCGATCTTGTCTTCAGAAGCGGTCCGTACTTCATGGGTACCCAAGGATTGTAACTCAATAGATGGACTCCAGATTTCAACACCAAATTCGATGTTCCGAAGGAAGTCCTAGTGTGGGTGAGGCTCCCAAATCTCCCAGTTCACTGCTAGAACACCCAAACCCTGGAAAAAGTGGAGAATGCTCTTGGGAGATACATTGACAAAGCTGATAACAAAGGTCAATACTCCTGTGCCAGAATTTGTGTAGAGGTTGACCTGGAAGCAGGGATTCCTGAGGCAGTTAAACTGAAAGTTGGAGATTGGCACCATTACCAAAAGCTAGATTATGAACAACTTCCGTTCAAATGCCGCCACTGTCATGAGCATGGTCATTTCCAGAAAAACTGCCCCCAAGTACAGGTTCGTGAAGAAGGAGAAGGCTGGCAAAAAGTTAAGAAAGGGAAAACAATTAACAAAAATTAGGAAAAAAAGGCTGGGGGTGACATGCAGAACCAACCAACGAGCTCAAACAACCAGGAAGCCACAAAAGCTTCTCCAATCGTCATTCAAGATGCTGAGGAACCAGGGAAGGCCAACGATCCAGCTGGAAGTCAAACTGGAAATCATCCCAGCAGTAAAGAGACAGAGCCTCATGTTGCAGATCCATTGGAACCCAGGGAAATACCCCAATCCGATCCAAGAGTTTCCACTGCTACTGAGACCTCTAGACCCTCCAAAGAAACAAGCGAGGACCCGTTGTTGCTAGAAACGGATCCAGGTGAAGAGATGGATGAGGATGACTCATCTAGCAGTCTTTCGGCTGCTCCCATCAAAAACCCAAGAGGGAGGAAATCAAAAAAGAAGAAAAGAGAGGAAGTAACATATCTAGCTGTGCTTGAAGGATCACAAAAAACCCTAAAAGGTATTACGCACACCAGATCCAAAAAAGGAACAGCTATGGCCTCAAAAGGGGCCACCCCCCCAACCATAGTACTTAATGCGGTACATCTCCTGGAATTACAGAGGCTTAGGTTCTACTCTAAAAGAAGAAGGAATGAAAGACCTGGTCCGAATTCATAACCCTGAGATTCTGCTAGTCCAGGAGACAAAAATGGAGGAAGTTGCTATCCTCCATGCTGGGAAAAAGTTTTGGAAAAAAGGTCCTGGGATTGCCAACAACTCCAGAGGTGCTTCTGGAGGTATTTCCACCTTTTGGGACTCCAACCTTTATGATCTTGAAGCTGAAGATCGTGCACTGCATTGGGTTTTTACAAAGCTCATCCACAAAGTTTCTGGGAATATTGTAAGTCTTTTCAATCTCTATGCCCCTGTCTTACATTCGGAAAAAAAAGATTGCTGGAATATGTTAGAATCATTTCTCAACCTACAGCACCTTGAAAATATTATAATAGCTGGCGACCTGAATGTCACCCTTGCAACAAATGAGAAAAAAGGAGGCACTCCGGTTAGAGATCCAGCGAGGGAATGGGTCGAAGATATCATCCTAGGATGGGATCTCATTGACATAAAGCCTGCTAAAGGTAAATTCACCTGGACTAATAAGAGAATTGGACCTGGTCATGTTGCTCCTGGCTTGGCAGGTTCCTAGTTCAATCCTCCTTTCTCTCCATGGGTCTCTTAGCCTCTTCCAAGACCCTCCCTCACTGCACCTCAGATCATAAGCCCATCCTGCTTGAGCTGTCTCTCGATCCCCTTCCGGTTTAGTCCCCTGTGGATCCATCATGAGGATTTTTTGCAAGTGGTTGCTGGCTCCTGGGCTCCCCAAATAAGAGGATCACTGTCCTTCATTTGGGAAGAAAAAATAAAAAGGCTTAAAAAGGACTTGAAAAACTGGGCAAGGCTCATTACCACCCCCTTATCAAGAAGAAAAACTACTCAAACTGATCTAGAAACCCATCGAAATCTCTTGGATGCCTCGCCTGTAACTGATGGCCTCCTTCAAAAGGAAGAGGACCTCCAAAGAGATTTCTTCTCATCCTATAGGATGGAAGAGGAATACTGGAGGCAAAAATCCTGAAATCTTTGGCTCTTAAGTGGGGACAAAAACACAACGTACTTCCACAAGCAGGATGAGGTGCGAAAGAACTACAAAGCGGTCTCTGAAATTAACTATCAAGGTGAACTGCTCAAAGACTTTGAGGGCATAAAGTAGGAAGCCCTGGAAACCTTCAAAGAGTTATTCACTGCCCCCATAGAGGACCTGATTGATACTTCCTCCTATCCGTTTGACCTCATTCTGACTCTTATCAATCCCGAGGAAAACAACCTTCTTGCCTCTTTGGTCACAATGAATGAGCTAAAAGAGGTACTCTCGATGATGAAACCTGACAACGCTCCTGGTCCTGACGGTTTCACAACAAGATTCTTCCCCTGCTGCTGGTCAATAATCAAGATTGATCTCCTAAAAATGATTCGGTATTCTCAAATGGTCAATAAGTTGGGGGGAAGCACCAACTCTTCCTTCCTTGCTCTGATCCCGAAAGAAAAAGGGGCCACCACCTTCAGCCATTTCAGACCGACCTCTTTGTGCAACACAGGGTACAAGCTTATAACCAAGATTATTGCCACCAGGCTAAAAATAATTCTTCCCAGGATTATTCCGAAAAATCAGGGAGGTTTCATCAAGGGAAGAAAAATTCTTGACAACGTCATTCTCATCCAAGAAGCAATTCATTCCAGCTATCAACGTAATGAGAAAGGCATGATCATTAGACTTGATTTAGCTAATGCATTTGACCATGTTAGGCATGATTTTCTGTTTGCTGTTATGGCAAAATTTGGCTTCTCTTTAGCCTTTATAAACTGTATCAAAGGCTGCATGGGTGACCCGTGGATAGCCCCTCTAGTTAATGGAAGGCCTACTAGCTTCTTCAAAGCCACTAGAGGACTAAGGTAGGGCTTCCCGCTGTCTCCTCTCCTCTATGCTATTCAAGCTTCGGTCCTCAGCTTTCAACTTAACCTTTGTGAGGAAATCCACATGCTGCCAGGACTTAGAATAGCGAATAATGTTCGGAACATAAACCATGCTCAATTTGTAGATGACACCCTGTTACTAAGAGGAGCAAACACCCAATTTGCCGAGCAATTTAAACTAGAGCTGGAAATTTACAAAGAGGTGTCCCGAAGTAAAATCAACTTCCAAAAAAGAAAAATCTTCAGTTGGAACTGTTCAGCAAGAGAGCTTCGGGCAATAACCAGAATGCTTGGCATGGAAGGCACAGTGGACTGGGATAGCTTCATTTACCTTGGCATCCCCATCTGCAAAACCAAAGTCAAATCAACAAATTGGGATACTATTTTAGACAAAATTAAACTCAAAATTCAAAGTTGGAGCACCAACTGGCTCAATCTTGCAGGAAAGACAATTCTCATAAAAGTTGTTCTAAATAGCATGCCTATTTACCATTCTTCCATTCTGCTTGCCCCAGGCTTGGTTATCCGCAAATTAGAAGGTCTGCTCAGAAAATTTATCTGAGAAGGGGGGAAAGGGAATGAAAAGAAGCTCCATCTAGTCAGCTGGGAGAATTACTTTGGCAGATTGTAACTGGGAAAGATAGCTGGAGCAAGAAAGCTCTCTAGAAAAAATACTTTCCAGGAACAAGAAAGAGATGTTTGGACATGCAACCCCCTATTAGAAATGGTTCTCCGATATTCAAACTATGTATTAAAGCGATGGAACCATTCAAAAGGAACCTTTACTGGATTCCTGGGAATGGGAAAACAATTAGAGTATGGGAAGACTCCATCCCGGGAGAAACTTCTATTGGGTCTCAGTTGGAAGTGGACAACATCAGACACTGGCTAGTGAATAAAGGAGTCACCTCGCTGTGGGACCTGTTAACTTGGGAAGGCAACAATTGGATTGGTTGGGACCTAGGTGACTTCCCTCCGGATCTAGAAGCAGAAGCTGAAACTCTAACAAACCTCCTCCAAGGAAAATCCCCCATTAAAGAAGGAATCAGAGATAAAAGAGGGTGGGGAAACAACTCTGGAAATTATTCATCCACAGAAGGTTATAAGAACATTCATGCAATCCCTTATGCTGCTCCCAATCTGGTGGTCTGGAAATTTCTTTGGTCAAAAGCCTTCATCCCGAAAATTGACATGTTTTGCTGGATGCTGGCCCACAAAAGCATTCTCACTGGAGAAAACCTAAAGAAAAGAGGTATGGAAGGCCCATCTAGATGCTCTCTTTGCAAAAACGAGAATGAAACCTCGGATCACATCATCATTGGCTATCATTTCTCTAAAGAAGTTTGGAGGCAAGCTTTGAGGCTGAACCCAGGTATCAATCTTCCAAACGCTGTCCAGGATCTTCTTACAGATTGGATGAAGCTCTCTCCATTTCAGCTAGCCAAGAAACCTCTGCTCCAAATTGCATGGAATTGGATTCTAAAAGCCATCTGTTGGAAAATTTGGATTGAAAGAAACAACCGAATCTTCAGAGGACAGGAAAGCCATCCCTCTAAAATAGCAACACAGGCAAGAGCAATTCTTGGGGAAGCCCTTGAACACAACCTCTCCCTGTATAACACTACTCAGCTTCTGCCCGAAGAGTCACATTGGCTAGGCATGATTGTCCCCAACCACCAGAATCGAACCCTTCCAAAAACCCATTCCGCTCATTGGGAAATTCGGCTTAATGAGCTTGATTTCAACAGATGGAAATCCTCCATGAATGAACTCTACCTCTTCTTTGACGGAGCGTCAAAGGGAAATCCTGGTTTAGCTGGGTGCGGTGGAGTGATTACAGAGTCTAATGGTAATGTGATCAACACTTACTCTTGGGGCCTTCGCACTGATTCAAACAATAAAGCAGAATTTTGTGGTCTCCTACAAGGACTGAGGATTGCACAGACCAAAGGGATTACCAATATTATGGTATTTGGTGACTCTCGTCTGCTAATACAAGCTATAATAAGGAAGAATCATCCCTCCCACATTCATCTAGCACAAATTTACCAGAAAATTCACATGCTAAGCAAAAAATTTCAAACTATCAGATTCTTCCACATTCTAAGAGGACTGAACAAGCTAGCAGACAAAGAAGCTAATGAGGGGACCCTCTTGGGAAGAGGTATTTTGCACATGGATGGTGTGGAAACATGATGTGACATCCCCTAGCTGGAGAATGGTGATCCCATTTGCTAGACAGAGCACCTCTATACCGTGAATCTCCCTCAACGATTGGCACTACAAAAAATCTCTGCATTCCGATTCTGATCTCAAGCAAACCGTGACTCTAGCTTCCCCTCGGCTTGTTATTTATTCAACTCTTTCCTCCTTTATTAACGCAGTGGTTTTGAAGAGCCTAGGTTGTGAAGCTCCTCTGAAAAAGGAGAAAGACACAGCTGTGTGGCCCAGGAGAGCCCTTTTGCTTTCATATTTTCGTTTAGCTCTGTCACCTGCCGGTCCAGTGAAGATTCTAACAATGGTGTCTCACAGTTCTTCCTCAGGATCGGGCCCCTCAGTGGAAGACCGGATTGATTCGCTGGAGACATCAATGGGGAGACTTAGAGCTCGTTTGGACAGCCAAGACAAACGACTGCAAGCGACTTCCCAAGCAGGAGAGAAAACTTGGGACATCCTAAATGAATATATCAGGAAGCCGAGAGAAGATCACTCAACCTCATCAGAGAACCTGGAAACTTTCAAAGACGAGGTTCGAACCGGTTTCAAGGATGCTGCCAACACTCACGGAGACTTTGGAAAACGAATAAGTGCTTTGGAGAATGCTGCCTCTAAACTGATAGCTAAACTGGAGAAATGAAGATCGCCAAGCTGGATTTCAGTAATGTTCAAGCTGCGACCTCCTCCTTTGCTGCTCCTTCGTTGCTCTGCCTTTTAAATTTCTGTAATAAGCCCGTTGGGCCGCTTTGGATTCCAAGACTCGATTTGAAAAATAATCTTACTCTGCTAAGAAGCATTGAACTCTTGTCAAAGCCTACGGTAGCTGGTTTACCGGTTTCAATATAATCTTCCCCTATGCTATAGTAAAAAAAAAAAATTATCACAATTTTTTTGAGTAGCTAGTTCTTAATATTAATTTTTTTCTAAATTAATTTTGACAATACGTGCACACTATTGTAAATTTTCCACGACATAACTTCGAAATCAGTCACTAATTTCATTTCAACATTTACTAGTAATGATTTGTAGACACGCATATTTACAATAGAAGAATACCCGATATTCATCGTAACAAGTATTAAATAAATGTTCCATTAGCGTTCCAATTTTATTATATAATAAATATACAACTAGAAGAATACCCCATATTCATCGTAACACGTATTAAATAAATGTTCCATCAGGTTTCCAATTTTATTAAAAATGAATAATATACAACTTATTAATTGCCACATAAAAATAGTAACATATTTCTATCCATAACATTATCTCATTTTTTCTATGTAGTCTAACTCCTTCACATGTTACATCCATTGTCTTCTTGTCACAGTCTATCATATTTACGCATATCCAAAATAATTTAATGAGGTGTATTAATATCCTTTCCATCTATATCTATATGGCTTCACTAATGATGTTTTATGTTTCATTAGTTCTAAGTTTTAACTAATCAAAAGCATGTCTATTGATGTAATTATCATATTCAAAAACTTAATTAAATACGAAAAAATCATATTTAATGTAACAAATTTATTTTAAATAGTTAAAAAACTAAACAACAAATCATTTTTTCTAAATGTGATTTTCATATACACATTTAGTATAAATTACTTATCACTCAATTTTTTAAATTTATCATCAACCTATGTATACCATGCTTTAAGCACTACTTCATCAAGATAATTCTTTCCACAAGTTATACAACTAATTCTCCTTTCCATGCTATATATAAAGAGGTGATTAGTTCATTTAAAAAAATTTCTTATATTTATTTATGTGTACACTATTTATCTAAATTACACTATAAATTCTAGTGATTTTAAAATAATATTTTTTAATTAAATAAAACCTTTTTTAAAATAATTATTTCTTCCTTTATTTTTATTTTTATTTATATATATATATTTAACAACTAATTCCTAACATATTTATGTTTAAATTTTTATAACCATTTACATCCTTGGTATTTTTATCTTTAAGTAAGTCTACCAAATTCCAAGTTTATTTATCTTAAAATAAATTTATTATAACTTGGACAATTGTGATATGTAAATGTTTAAATCGTTTAGATGCATGTTTTCAAAAGAAAAGTTAATCACCTTTTTAAGTTATATGTTTCTCTTTGAACTTTATCCTTCATCCCAATTTCCATCCATTTATGTTATTTGCAATTTCTTAATTACTAAAGAGTATAATGAGTTATGTAATATTTACGTCGAAGGCGTTACACAATGAAGACAATAGTTTTAGTAGATTCCTCATCGCTCCATATAATTAAACTATGACAAGTGTCTTGTATGTTGGGCCAATAGGAGTTCGACAGGTGTCTTCTGTGTTATAGTCGGTCCTGCGCATGAATGGATTTATGGGATTATGTCTTTAAAAGTTTTTTTCATGCGTGTTTGGTGATCATTTTTTCCACATGTCTCGATTGATAGGCCCATCTTTTTTACTAGTGTCCTTTACTACTGTTCATTTTAGTCCTTTATCAATTTAGCAACGTGATTCCACAGTCTCGATTCGGTAGCCTTGCTTCCGCATTCTCGATTTCGTAACTTCTGTCCCGCTGACCATATTTCCACAATACAGCTTTTTGTAGAATTACTTATGCAACCTCATTCTTTTCGCAACAGAATCTTTCCGCAATTGGGTTTTTCACATCTCAATTTCCACATATTACCCTTCAGCAAGCTCCTTTCCACAATCTCCTTTTTCGCAATACTATTTCTGTAGTACATATTTTGGCAAATATGTTTCCACATATTACCCTTCACCAATATCCTTTCGATGGAGGGGATTATGTCCTCACAATTTTTTTCATGCACATTTGGTGATCAATTTCGTTTTTTTTCCCCATGTATTGATTGAAAAACCCATATTTTCTGCGAGTGTCCTTTATTGCAGTTCAGTTCAGTCCTTTATGAATTAATCAATGCGATTTTGCATTCTCGATTTCATACCTTCTGTCTCATAGACTATATTTCCACAATACATCTTTCCGCAGACTTGCTTCCGCAACCTCATTATTTTGCAACAGAATCTTTCCACAATTGAGTTTTCACAACTCTGTTTCCGCCTATTACCCTTCAACAAGCTCCCTTCCACAATCTCTTTTTTCGCAATATTGCTTCTGTAATGTTGTTTCTATAATGGATATTTCCACAAATATGTTTCCACAGCTCTTGTTCTGTAACTCTATTTCTGCATTTTCCTTTACGCAACAGTTTTTTCGCAATAGCAAATTGCAGATTGTGAGTTTCGATTCTCTGTTTTTTAAAACGAACTTCCGCAAAGTTGCCTCCGCAACGTTCCTTTCCGCATTCATATTGTGGATTATGGATCCTTCTTCCCACTTATTGTTTAGAGTGTTTTGGTGACAAGTGTCTTGCATGTTTTGACTACACTTTTATATGTTTCCATAAACAACCAATCCTGCACATGAATGGATTGATGGGCCTCTATCCTGAAAGCTTTTTTCATGTATGTTAGTGAACAATTTCATTTTTTTTCTGCATCGGTGAATTGACAGGCCCATATTTTCTGCCACTTTCCTTCACTGCAATTGATTTCTTTGAATTGGGCATAGCCTTTGCCAATATTTGAGGCCGCGACTTTTGTGCATTTAGGCTCAGATTTTATAGGGTCAATTTTTTCTTTGAATTAGGCATATCCTTTCCCAATATTTGAGGCCGAGGGTTTTCTATAAGTTTTAGTTCAAGGGATTTTGTGGCTTTAGGGTCACAGTTTGTGGGGTCATTTTGGTTTCACTTCCGCTCGAGTCAGTGAGGAATATTTTGTAGATGTCCCTTCATCAACATGAATGCTCTATGTTAATGCTTCATCAATGTAATGTTTCTCCATTAATGCAAGAAAGCTTGTGATTTGATTTACATATGGGCTATTTCTTAGTTGCGGCCCAACTTAAGAGGATCTCAAAGATGTTGTCACAATTCTCGATTTACTGGGTTTGTTGCTGCATTGCATTTGATTTGCACATATATTACAAAGCTTCATGTAAGCAATATTTCCTACTGTTGTCCTTTACTTTTCTTGTATTGCTTTTGTTGCTCTTCAGTTACACTAGAGATTTTTAAAAGAGGTCTTGCCACTTTGTCAAATTTGTAGGTATTCCTTCAGTCTGCTTAACTGTTTTCAACATTCATTGTGGCATAATTTTTTTTTCTTTGTATTTACATGGATTTGAATTTATCTTCTTCTTGCAATTGGAATTTTAATCTTGAATGTTTTAAACTTTAGTATTTACTTACAAGTTTCTTATTTATTGTCAAATTGAAAGTTTAATTTTGCAAACTATATGTAAATGTTATCTTGGAATGAGTAAGAGTAGTTCCAAAAAATGGTATTTACTCTACGAGGGAAATTGTTCTTAGTTTGCATATAGTTGAGATTAGAGACAAACATGCATCACTAATCTTGTCCATAAAAAAAAATTAACATGTCCACTTCGAAAACATGCAATCCACACTGCCCAGGCACACGTTGTTTCACTCTGAATCATTTTCATTTTTTTCATGCCCTATTTAATTACACAGGAAAGAACAACCATCATGCTATAAATACTATGCTAACTGAAGATGTTATTTCACTATTTCTACATGGTTCTCTCAACCTTTTCCTGCTGGTACAAGTTTCCACATTAAACCAAGTGAACTGACTCAACTCATCAACTATTTGGTTTCGAATTTCTATCTCAAACGACCTTCACAAGACTGAGTTATTACTTCAAATTATAAATAACAGTCTTGTAGAAGATGGGAAACTAAAATAAGGAACTATAATGAAAGTCACCCAATGTACTTGCAACATTGTACATAATGTAACATACGTTTCATTTCCTTGTTCTTTTTTTCCCACTGAATGAATTTCACACCATTGATGCATCAAATGTTTTTGTATCCCATTACTTTCTAACATACTTCTTCTTACCAACACTGTCACATTTCATGCACTTGAACTTGTCACACTGGATGCAAAAATTATTGGAGACCGTGCATCTTACCACTTAGCTATAGCCTCTCCCTCACAGAGTAGTTCCTCTGTTGCAATGAACACTACGTGAATAAATGAAAACCATGCCTTGCCTGCATCGACTATCTCATTTACTTCACTTTCCTCTTCTAGAAAAGTTTGGACCATTCAAGGTCGACTTATTTCCAAGACAAATATTCATGAATATGGAAACCGACAACAGTCTAAAAAAGTGTTCGAATTTGACCTTGTTAATTCTTCACACGATGAAATACATATCTCAGCATTCAATGAATTGGAACTCTCTTTGTACGAGCAAATACATTTAGGAGTAGTGTACATTGTATCAAATGGTAGTGTGAAAGTATCCAATCCAATTTTCAACCATTTGAAAATCCATAATGATATTTTCCTAGGTTACTCCTCAACCATACAAAAATGCTTAGATGAATACCCCTTAATACCTTTATATTTATTTAACCTTAAAACTATTCAAGACATCCAAACTATACCTGTTAATTCCATGGTTGAGCTTCTAGGACTTGTAATTTCAGTTTAGCCTGCATCCACCATAAGGAATTGGGATGGTGTAGAGACTGTACAATGTACCATTGGACTCAGTGACATGTTAGGCTATATCATTGACATAACACTTTGGGGAGAGAATTTCCAAATTGAAGGAGTCGATATTTCTAAAATTTAGGAATCAAAGGCAGTCGTGTTATAGAATTCAATGGAAAAACCATTGGGACTATCCCCAACATTACTCTTTTTATAAACCAAAAGATTGAAGAAACTGTCCTTCTCCAGAGATTGTTTCATGACAATGGATTTTGTTTAGCGTCACCATATTCGACCCCAAAAATTCAATGCCTCTCATTTTGGTCCTCGTAAAAGCATTACCATCAATGAGGTGCAAAATATTCAACCGTCTGAAAAGACTGTTTGGTACTCTATTGTTACAACCATCACAAATGTCAACATGGATGACTTTCATTTCCTTGCATGACCTCTTTTTGTTGATGGTATACAATGCATGAAAAAAATTCCCACAATGTTGGAAACATTTGGCATTGTGGTAAATCTAATGGGGAGTTTCTTGAATGTGAATACCGATACATACTAAAGGTTGAATTGGAAGATATCGTTGGATAGCTTCATGGTGTCATAGATTTTAATGATGCTGCAAACCAACTCATGGGAGTTTCTGCAAAATACCTATGCCTCCTCTCAACTGAAGAATCATAAATTGTTGAAATAGCCCAAAATATCTGCAAGAAACAATTTACTTTTAATCTTTCAGATAGAACAAATATCTTATGTGGAATCACACGCTTAAAGGTTGTAATTGTGATGGCTGAAAACATTTAATCGACAATTTCATGTGGACATTCAAATACATAAGTTGTTTCGACTTGATACTTAAACATTTTTTATTGTCTGTAATGAATTGCCTCAATTCTCAGATTTGTTTCCTTCTTTCATTTATCAACACAACAATTTTTTTTTTAACTCTCTTTTAGGAATTTTATCTTGTAGTATCATAGTTCCACTATACAAGCTATCACTTAACATTTTGAACCTAAATTGTTGATGCAACCTATATCGTTGCTTTGTAATACAATAATAATTATCTATTATGTTTATATATAAAATAAACACCTTTCTTCTCTTCTTTCTTAGCAGAACTTGTCATTTTTCCATAAAGAACAATTATTACATTTATTGGGTTTTTTTTTCATATATGGTTTGTCATACTACAATTTGGCCTTCTATATTGTTTCTTTCTTACAGTTATTAAGCTAGAACTTGAAAAAAATTACTCCATAAATTTTATTTTAACGTACATAGTTGGTTCCCAATATGCAATCACTTAACATTTGCTTTATATCTTCTGTATTATATCCATAAACTTTTCACTTATTAAATATACAAAATGTGTCCCTCTCACTAATGAAAGCTTCTAATTCTTTAACAATTTTACACTTTTTATTGATTGGGTGAATTTGGCTATAGTTCCTTCTTTTAGTTTCCCATCTTCTACAAGACTATTATATATAATTGGAAGTAATAGTTGATGCTTGTGAATGTCGCCTCAGATAGAAATCCAGAACCGAATAGTTGATGAGTTGAGTGAGCTCACTTGGTTTAGTGTGGAAACTTGTACCAACGACCAAAGGTTGACAACACCATGTAGTGAGGGTAAAATAGCATCTTCATTTAGCATAGTCTCCATAACGTGATGGTTGTTCTTTCTTGTGCAATCAAATAGGGCATGAACACAATTTTTTTTGAAATTTATTTAGAGTGAAACAACCCGTGCCTTGGCACTGTGGATTTCATGTTTTGGAAGCGGTTATGTTTATTATTTTTTATGGACAAGCTTACTGATATCTATTTTCCTCTACTGTCAACTATATGCAAGAGAAGAATAGTTTCCCATTGTAGAGTAAATACAATGTTTCAAAAATAATCTTACCCATTCCAAAATAATATTTGCATACAGTTTGCAAAATGAAACTTTCAATTTGACAATATATAAGCAAGTTGTAAGTAAATACTAAATTTTTAAACATTCAAGATTAACTATCAACTAAAGAAACATCAATTGTTGAAATATCCAAGAAGATCAGCAACAAACAATTTATTTTTACTCTTTCACTTAGAACATAAACCATTTGTGGAATTGGACACCTAACGGTTGTAATTATGATGGTAGAAAACATTTAGTTGGAAATTTTAGCTGGACATTCAAATACAGATGTATTTGAAAAGTTTATGTTTTTCTTGTAGGTATCATGCCTAACCATGACAATGAACAAGCCAATGCACGAATAAGACTTGTATATGCACAGAACAGAGACCAGAAAAAAAGAAACAATGTCTTCTTTATAGAGTGCTCATCAACCTATGGATATGTATTCTCCATTTTCTCTTGGCTAACCTTTCAACACACCATCGCTTCCATCCCCCATGCTGAATCCATCCAGCACCTTCCCTGATGATGCACATCAATGATTTTGTAAAAAAATGGACCAACTAGTTGAAATGAATGTCTGCTCAATTTTCAATGAATGTTACCCTGGTATTGCAAAGAAAAAATTCCATGGTGCATATAGATGTTCTCGTTGTATTCTAGAAAGAGAAGGTAATCACTTTTAATTGGAAAACAATATGGACCCATGCATACAACCACCTGTCCTTTCATTACTTACACAAGTTGAAGAAATGCTCATTAGTCACGCCAAGCCAATCTTACAAGTCACATATGTCTGTGGTGGTCAATATAAATATTATGGACATACTATTTACTTTCCCCAAGACATTTCCAATACTGCCACATTCCTACCCCATTTTATATCAGACCTTGACATCCTTGTTGTTCGCAAATGCAACTCTACAAACAATCCATATGATATTTTTGTTAGTCAAACACGTGTTTTTGGTTCTCTTGAATACAAAATGGAAAACGATCTATGATACAAGGATGTATGAGTCAACCCATTTCCATTAGCTTCTTTGCCTATTGTTTCAATAGACATTTCACCTTTGATTCCCAATGTTAATATCAATGATACATTATTTCATCGTCAAAGCTTGTCCTCTACAATCCGACCACCAAATTCATTTGAACCCTATGAATTAGAATCATCCTCATTTAGTTCAACAGAAAATAATGCTAGAACTAAGGTTGAAGAAATTATACGCTTCATACGCACACCAGATATCCCACTACCATCTTCCATTGATTGGCCCCCTCTAGGAATATCCCCTATCAATGAGTACAACACAAAAGGCATTCTTTCTATGGATTTTCCAACCTTGTTCCCCATAGGTGTAGTAATGCTTACACAACCACACTTTCATCAAGTTGAGATGCATGAATATGCACTTAACCTCATTCACTATCATGAAAATAGATTTGGGCAGCATCCTCGCTTCCGGTACTACATATACAATCTAATTATATTTCATCAGAGTAATGCTAATGCTTTTTTTGTCAAAATTAACCTTGAAGATACACTGCCTCCCACAATACTTGAGCTTGTTAACCAATTGCAAGACATTCCTAATGACAAAATTGGTGAAAGGGTCACCTGATTTGGGTCTTCATTGCGTGGAACACGCTAGTATTGGAACAAAAGTAGAGTTGAAATCACAAATATGATCAATAAACAAGGTACATCAATGTTCTTGTTCACCCTTAGTGCAACTGACACAAAATGGATAGATTTGCATGCTCTACTCCTTGGTGAACAACCTACCAATTTAGATCAACACCATCAATGGAATATTCAAAAAATCATATCAAATCCACATATTACATCACAATACATGCACACTAGATGAAAAATATTCCTTGAAGAGGTGCTTCGAAAAGGCTTTCACATAATAGATTCTTGGTGCAGGTGTTTTACTATGTCTTCCTTCTTATATTTATCTTCATGCTTGTCACTTTATGTTATTATATATCTTTGCAGGGATATGTCTACAACCTAATCTAACTTTCACTACATGGAGGTGAATCCTGATCGACAAAATATATGCAATAATTGAAAGCTTCCTGAAATTTCTAAGTCTTTTCAAAGAGGAGAGAGGGGAGGAATAAAGGAGATTACCTCTTGAAGCATGTCATTTGTGGAAGGTCCCTTTTCTTGAGAATCCATGGCCTTGATGCCTCCATTTTACGTTATCTTGCTAATTCCTTACCTCTAACCTTTGGAAAAATTTTAAAAAATTGAAATCTATCTACCAAACATTGACAAAAACATATGAAAATACATAGATTCAATCACAACATTTGGAGAAGCTTGAATTTCATCATATTAAAAATAGGAGGAAAGTGATTATAACCAAATAATAGGTGAATGTGTTTATCATTTGCTCTAAACCATCATTCTCCATCAAATCTAATGATCACCAAAACACTTGATATGAAATTGACTCTCTCTAGCCTCCAAATCCTACAACATGCCTTTGTTTTTCTTACTTGTCCTCTCTAATTCACCTCATATGCCTTTATTTTATAGGATTGGAATTGTGCACTCAATCTCTTAACCATGAATGTGGGATTAGAATTTTTGAAACTTTTTTATTATTTTCTTCAAAAAACACACTTCCTTAGTTTTTAGGCATTTCAACTTGATTTTCAGTATTTCTAGGACAACAAATGTCCATGTTAGGAATTTTTACACTATGTGAGTTATAAGAACTGGGGTTTGACCCTTAAGTGGTCATGGTATTCGACTCTTTAGAGCCACCTTGTCTTCAAACATTTCTTCCTTTGTGGAAGCAGTGGTCAAATGAGAGATAGAAATTCTCAATTGTTTAAAAACTCTGATATTCATGTTGCAGGAGAAGTATAAATATGTTTCCAGAACAACACTCTCAAGGGTGTTCATTTTATTATTAATAGATTCCCCTTAATGTGTGAGGTCCGAAGCTATGCCCAGGGAAGAAATACATTGATTTCTCTTCCATTCTGATACTCTTTGTACTGATACTCTTTAGTGATTAGGGCATGATGGAAAAGGATGCTTTATGAACGCAGGAGTTGGAGAAATACCTGTAGCTCAAAAAAGGAAATTTACCAAATATACAACATCTTCCTGAGGAGAGAATACTCATTCTAAGTAGTAAACAAGCATGGCCACACACAATACATAGTGGATCCATGTCAAAAGTAAATTCTTCAAAAATGTATATGTGGACATTTCATGAGTGCAACATATCAAGGTCTTCATGGTACTTTGACATGGTATTTTAATATTGCGCATGTCGGGAAGTTCCTCAAATGAGTGATACAACTATCTTTCCCAAGGTCTTCAAAACAAACCAACAATAGTAAGAGTTTATATCATGTGAATAAATGGGTCAATGTCGAGCATAATAAAACACCATCTGATTACCGGTCATTGATGTATACCATTAACAGATGCGAGGAGGCCCACCAATAATGATGATGGAATCCAAGATACTTGATTAAAAATTAACAAGTGTGAATAGATGTTATGAATTTGAACACTTGTAGAATCAAACAATCAGGAGAGTAATAACCCAAAAATTTGTAAAAATTTAAAATTTTTCATGTAACATAAATGTTCGTAGTCGTCACTTCCTAGGGACCAATAAATGCTAACGGTTATTTTAACAGTAGTAACTAGAACTGAACATTTGTAAATCTCTAGTTTTGTATAGTTATTTATTTATATTCATAGTTCCATGTTAAGGATTTGAATTTAGGAGTTTATTTTTTAGAATAATAGGAAAATATAACTATGTCTAATCCTACTACTAAGTATGTTTTTACTGTCTTATGACAAGTAGGAAAGAACTTAAGTTGAGATCGAGGCTTACTTAGCTTATAGCTAACGCATTAAAGTGTTGCTTCTTCTACAGGTTCTAAACAGGTATGCAGTTTTGTTACCAGTCTTCCCAGATCATGAATAACATTCAACTAGCATATAATAAAATGCTAGAACTAAATTATTTGTTTACAGCTTAAGGAGTAAAAGAGGTATTGTTGATCTTGTTATTTATGATCTTCATAGTTCATAGTATTGTAAACATTTCTAGAAAATTGAACTTAACTCAATTATTCTTCTACTAGCTCTTGTTTGTTTATTTTTGTATCATTCTATTCTAATTTATAAATATGTATGCAACTTTAGGGAGAGGCATCTCATTTAGAAGTTGACCTTATTGAAACTACTTGATATCATAACATTTCCTAGATTCTTACTCTTATTGATATTTGAGTAAATCTAGGAAGAAGCTATGGATCTCAATAAGAATATTAAGCATGTTTGACTGATGACTTAAATTATGATATCAATTTTATTATCTATTTTAATATGCTAGTTAGGCATATTCCTTGTAACAACTATTAATGGAATTCCATAGTCGATATCCATTGCTATAATTTTTATTTAGGAAATATCCATGATGTAGTTATTTTGTATTAAGTTTCCTATACTAATGTCGAGATTAGAGAAATCCATACTTGGATTTCTCTCTCTCTCTCTCTCTCTATATATATACTATATTTTAAAATCATACTAAAACTCTAGTGTTCTTACTATCTACCTCCCATGTTTTAGGCTACGTGATAATTATACATAAAAACATAAATATTAACCCATAAGTTGTATTATATCATGGCATTAATATATATTTTTTTCCACTATTATATTCAGGTTAAGAAAAGTTTCGAACTATAACAAAAGACCCACAAATGCAAATATTTTACAAGTCACGTGTTGGCAGTACAAAGGTTAGGTTTTTGGGTTTGACCGAAGGCAATATAAAAATGTGATAAACCCTAAAAATCTGCATTCTTCTTAGTCTTATTAATCTGTTGTGTGTTTGTGAAAGTGAAAGGCTTATGGCTGCAAGGTTCACTATCAAAAATTTCTCCTTCTCTTTCTGCAAGCTCCCTATGCCCTCTACATTTTCTGCAACGAAGGTTTTGTAAGTTTACGGTTGTGTTGAGCCACAATACCCCTCGAAGTGTTGTGGTTTACCTCGGTAAGCATTGTTCTTTGCAAACCGGTGTAGTCGTGACCTGAGAAGGTGAGCACGACTTCTTGGTTGTTGTTGTGTGGCACGAGCTGTCTTCAAAGTCCATTCTGTAAGTGGCATTTGCTTCTGCTCCAACATAGGGTTTGGGAATCTATTTGTACTCTATGAGCTGCATATTTCTTCTACAATGCTTCTTTGAAGCTCATCGTTCTCCTAAAGGTGGCTAGGGTTCAACTGATTTTTTTTTATTGTTTATCTCTCAGTGTGGTATTTGTCTTTGCTCGTCATTATTTGAAAGGTAGCTGAGAGTTTAGAAGTGAGAACTGTGTGCTTGTAATCATCCTGACAGTGCCCTCTTAAAGCTTGTTGTCTTCAAAAGAGGTGGCTAGGGTTTTTAAAACTCATCTTTAAACGATAGAGATAGATGACAAAATTCTAGGTATAAAATTCTTTTCTATCTTAGCAATATTGCACTATTCAAATTAGTTTCTTTCATTATTATCAGTAATAGTCATAACTTCTTGCTTTCATATTCAAACCTTTGTAGGATGCAGTCTAAAGGGTTTCCTGGGGTTTGAAAATTGTAAAGAGAAGGGACTCCACCAAATCAATTCTCCTGGTAAGCCTCGGTTTCACTAGGGTTCTCCTATAGTGGTTTATCGTGTTGAAAATTGTTGAAGGAGTTCCAAGGTTTAAAGGTATTTTAATGCGACTGTGATGTACAGCAATGTAAAATATTGGACTAGCCAAGGGCCGTTATATGAAGATTGGAAATTTTTTTATAGAGCACTAGTGGCTGTTTTAGCAAAGTTTTGGAAGGAATTTCCTATCCGAGACAACTGTTTTCTCTATTGTAAAATCATTCATAGTGATGATACTTTTAATTAGGATTTTAATCCTTGACTAGTAATGCAAAAGGCCATAGGGCCGAGACTATTTCTGTTCATTTTTTCGGTCTTAAAAGTTTACTTCTAGCTTCAAGCTGGTGGATTATAACTCTGTTTTGATAATATAATTACATGTATATCTTGGTTACTTTATTTATTCTTGTTGTAAATAACGTCTTGGAGTGTTGGGGTTAAGTAAAATCTTAGTTAATTTGTTTTATTTATGTAAATTAGAATTTGAGGGTTTTTGACCATGGGGGTTTTTAAATAGTAACTTAGTTATTAAAAATAGTAATGATTTATGTAGAAAATGAAATAGAGGGAAGATATTGGATGAATAATTTAATTCTTTTTTTTTATAAACTTTGAGATTGTAAATATACTGTTAGTTATTTTATTTTATTTTTTATAATTACTCATGGAATTAGCATGTAACTCCATACAGTGAAGCATATGGTTGTATGGAATAGAGTAGATAGATTTTGAATTTAATTTAATATGAGAAAAACAAATCTTTTAAATAGGTTACTTTACAAACCCTACTTATTCTTAAGATAATTACAGAGTTATTATTTCTCTCTTGATTTATCCTAGTTTGTATTTTCACTTAGATGAGTTAATTTGGTAAATGTTTAGCCTTGTATATTGTTCCTTTTAAGTTAAAACTTAATCATGATAATTTCCTATTTCTATATTATATGTTTATTATTAAAATATTAGATTTATAAGGTTAATTTTGATTTACGACTAGTGTGTAACACCCTTAACTCTTTCCTATTTGTCTCTATTTAATTTGTTTTAAATACTCTAACTAAATGAAAAGTATAAAAGAAAAAATACAAACAATTTGTATAAATGACCATGTAGAAATTAACAATTTCATACGCATACATACTTCATTCGAATTCTTTATTTGAAAATAAACTAACCTACTGCAATAGAGTACTATCCTATAAAAGGTGTGGTAAAATACAGTTTAGGTATTTTCTATCTATCTATCAATTAAATCAGAAATTCTTCTACTCATTTACCCTAATTTAACTAGCTCAGAACTTACTGACTTTTCATAGCATATACATTACTCCTAACTAACCCTAGCATCAAATAAGAACACAAGTATACCATATCATTGATTAATCGTAAACTTTCTAGATACCAATAAATACTTAGATAATTGAATAAAACAGGTAGAACCTGGAAATATAGATGAGGTGACAAAATATTAAGGAACCTTCTCCTCCCAACCAACTCCTGGAGAAAAGCTAGACTGCAATTCTTAGGACCCCTGACCTTGTCTCCTAGTCCACCTGGTAGAAGTACTTGGCAAGAGATGTAGACTTGTAATGCTTTGCGAATCCATTGAGTGTTCAATAGAATGTCAGTTCTGCATATAACAGGATGAAATCAGCTTAGAATAGCTGCACTATTTCAGGTCTTCATCCCTTTTCCACTCAAAACATACTTCAGCTAGTCCCCTCCATCAATTTCTCTTGTGCACTTCATTCACTCAAAGTGATCACAAATCCAGAATGAGCAGCCTCATCTATCTTCAATGGAAAATTTTAATAGGATGCCTAGGTATTTTGGGTCAGTTTTTACTTAATGAGCCACCTGCTCTTGTTCCACTTTCTTGGGGAACATGACCGCCAAAATAGGGAAGTTGCCACCTGCAATAGCTAGAAGTAGTTTGAGGATGCTGCCAAGTGTAAATCCACTCTCAACCTTGCCTTATCCATCAAGTGACCAATAAAACACTCATTTAACAGCTTCCCTAAGCTGTTGTCTCATCTTTCATTCATTTATTAATAAAATATTCAGTAGTTACATTAAATTAATCTTGACCCCACTTGGTCATTAATTACAAACTTTAACATAAAATGTAACATAATGTTTCTTAAAACAGAAAATGTTTTTTTGCAAATTGGGGCATGTGACATACACACCCCCTTAATTTATAACATTGTCCTCGATGTTATTCATTCTTCGTCCTTAGAATTGCCCTGGAATAGAATTGGATATGCATCCCGCATATGAATCTCCAATTCCCAAGTGTATTCTTCTGGAATAAGGTGCCTCCATTGCACCTTCACTTGACCAATTGTGCAGTTTCGAAGCATGATCTCCTCCTTTCGAGGATACAATCCAGTTCCACCAGAAAATCTCCTTCGGGTTCCACCTGCACATCATTCCAGTTTATAACATGAGTAGAATCATGTATATATATTTTTAACATAGAAATATGAAAGACATTATGAACCTTCAAATTTGGTGGTAAATACAACTGATATGCTACTTGTCATATTCTGGACAATATTTCAAAAGTTCCGCAATATTAGGGTGCTAACTTAGCACAAATTCCTAATCTCAGAGAACCCTTTTTAGGCCTCACCTTAATAAAGACAAGATCACCAACCTGTAACTCCTTTTGAGTTCGTTTAAGATCTGCTTGAATTTTCTGTCGATCTTGCGCAACTTTCAGGTTACCTTGCACCTGTTTTACAATCAACTCCATCTCTTTTAATAGTTTAGGTCCTAATACGAACCTGTCAACTAGATTATTCCATGAGATGGGGTATTGCACTTTCTGCCATACAAAATTTCAAAAGGACTATATCTTGCTGAATCTTGGTAGTGATTGTTGTAAGCAAACTCTACCAAGTGTAAGTAATCTTCCCATTTACCTCGTTGTTCCTTTACATACATTCTGAGCAGATATTCCAATACCTGATTCAATCTTTTAGTCTATCCATCTTTCTGAGGATGGAAAGAGGTATTGAAATTTAATGTGGTATTTAGTCCTTTCAACAAAAGCTTCCAAAAGTTGCCCGTAAACTTAGGGTCTTTGTCTGAAATTATTACTTTCGGTATTCCATGTAAACGAAAAATTTGTTTTAGGAATATATCAACACTATTCACAGCTTTGAAAGTAGTTTTTACAGGTATAAAATGAACTACCTTACATAGTCTATCAATGACTATCATTATTGAGTTATTTAAATTTTGATTTCTAGGTAGTCCTGTAATAAAATCAAGGCTGATTATCTCCTACTTCCAGCTAGGAATAGGTAGTGGCTGACATAACCTGACTAGATGTTGGTGTTCAATCTTTACTTGCTGACATTCAAAGGACTTAGCAATGTATTCTTCCAGTTCATTTTTCATTTTTGGAAAAAAAAAATCCTTTCTTAACATGGTTATAGTCTTCTGATAACCAGGATGTCCTGAGTAAGGAGTATTATGAATTTCTTTTAAAATAAGCAACTTAATATTAGGTACATTAGCTATGTATAGTCTATCTTTATATACTAATAATCCTTTTTCATTTAGACTATACCCTGTACTTAAACTTTCAATTAAAATTTCCCTTACCTTTGCTTATTATTCCAGATAATTTTCATCTAATCTTATTCCTTCTTCTAGCTGTTCTTCTAAATATTTTTTATAGGTGCTGATCGTTGCTGCAAAATTCAGTTTGTCATTTATGCTGAAAGCATCAACAAACTTATTTTATTTTCCTTTAATATGTTGGATTTCGAAATCGTACTCGCTAAGGAAAGCTAGTCACCTAGTTTTCCTAGCATTTAAGTTAGGTTGATCCAACAAATATTTTAACCCTTTTTTATATTTCATTAGTGTAAACTTTCTTCCAATTAAATGATGGCACCACATTTTTAGGGCATGTATAACAACAACCAATTCTAAGTCATAGTTTGCATAAGTCCTAGACTCATAGGCAATGATGTGTCCTTCCTGAGTTAAACTTCACCTAAACTGTCATTGCATGTGTTAGCACATACTATAAAGTCCTTATTAGAATCAATTTGCTACAGTGGTTAATAATGTTGTTAACTTTTTAAAACTATCTTCACACTTTTGACTCCACTCGAATTTATTGCCTTTTTTCTGTAAAGAAGCTATGGGATTTGCAATTCTTGAAAACCCTTCGATAAATCTTCGATAATAGCCAGTAATCCCCATGCATGATCGTATGTCAGTTACGTCTTTTAGGACTGGCCATTCTTCGGTTGCCTTTATCTTTTCAAGATCAACAGAGATCCCTTCTTTAGTCACTACATGACCTAGGTACTTTATTTTATCCTTAAAGAAATCACATTTACTGAATTTTGCATAGAGATGATGTTCTCGTATCTTGTAAAACAATTTTTAAGTGCTCTTCATGTTCTTCTTCATATTCAAGTAAATTAAAATGTCGTCAATGAATACGACCACAAATTTATCAAGGTACTTATGCATTATGTTATTCATCAGACACACAAAGATAGCCAGGGCATTAGTAAGCCTGAATGGCATAACAACAAACTCATAGTAACCGTATTGGGTCCTAAAAGTTGTTTTAAAGATGTCTTCATCTTTGATTCAGACCTAGTGGTAGCAAGATCATAAATCAATCTTCGAGAATACAATCGTTCCACATAGCTGATCAAAAAGATCATCTATGCAGGGTAATGGATATCTGTTTTTGATAGTCATTTTATTTAGTTGACAGTAATCTATACATAATCGTAGAGTTTCATCCTTCTTCTTATAAAAAATAACAGGTGCTCCTGAAGGAGACACACTAGGTCTGATATAATTCTTATCAATAAGTTCTTTTAATTGTGACCTTAATTCATTTAATTCCAATATATTCATCCAATAAGGAGCTTTTGAGCTAGACACTACACCAAGTACCAACTCAATAGTGAATTCTAACTCCCTCTTCGGAGGCAGTCCCATAATTTCTTCTGGAAATACATCCGAATACTCCCTCAGGATCGAAATGTCTTCCAGTTTTAATTTATCTTCATTATTAGTATTTTCTTCATTAATTACTATTACAACAAAGGATTTACAACCTTTCCAAACAACTCTCTTAAGTTTCAAAGCAGAGATTTTCCTTATAGCTGATTTCCTAGGGATTCCTCTTACATTTACTGTTTCTCCATCGTTATTTACATAAGTAAAAGTTTTATTAAAACAATTCAAGACTACCCTGTTCTTTTCTAACCAGTCCATACCAATTGACATATCATAACAACCTAAAGGTAGTACGTTAATCTTAACAAAGGTTTCAAATTGATCCATTTTTATAGTACAATCCTTAACAAAACTAATCACTTTTATTTTTGTGCCAGTAGCTAGCTAGAATAACCATGAATTTGCAAATTTTTCTACTCATAACTTGCATTTTTCTACTAAATCAAGAGAAATATAACTTAAGCTATCCCCTAGATCAATTAAAATAGATATAGGTTTTTTATTCAACTTACCTTCCACTTCCACCATGGAAGTTTGATAGTCCTCTTGCATGTTTTCCAGTGCTACATTGATCCTAGGCATTGTCCTTGCTAGATCACCAATAGTCATATCCTCTTGTATCGTATGTATGTTGCTAACAGTATTCTTCCGGTTGGGGCAAAATGATGCATAATGAGGACCATTACATTCCCAGCATTTTACTGGTTCCTTTCGTTTAATATTCTTGGTGTAGTTACTATGATTATTAACAGGTTCTTTATTTCTTTGATGATTTGGGTTTAAAGGTGAATTACCTTTATTCCCTTGGAAATTTTTATTAGGAAAATTTTGTGTGTTATTATTCCTAAAATTATGGTTAGGTACGAAGCTTTTCTTTCTCTGTTCAAAATCATTAGATCTTTTATCCTTGTAATTTGTCATACTTTCCTTTTTGTGATTCTGTTCATAACAAAAATTCACCATTCTCATCACTTATTCTAAAGTTTTTGGATTGTCATATTCAATTCTATCTTTAATATGGAAGGGTAAGTAGCTTAGAAATCGCTGTACCTTAGGATTCTCGTCCACAATGTAAGGAACATATCAAAAAAGACTTAAAAATTTACTGTTTAGTTCTTTCATGTTCGTTGTTCTCAGTTTTAGTTCATAAAATTCCTTAGCCCACTCTTCATAGTACTATTCTGACAAGAATTTATTGTTAAGATATTTCTTAAACGTACTCCAATTAATGTTCTTCTCCCTAATGGATTTTACTCTCTTTAGGTCTTGCCACCAAATATCTGCCTTCCCAGTGAGGTTGTAAATGGCCATTCTGGATTTTAGTTGATTAGAATAATTTATAAATTTGAAAATATTTCTTCATCCTAGATAGCCATGATTCAGCCTCTTCTCCCTTCTCAGGTTCACCATTAAAGGTTGGTGGTTTTATTTTCTTAAATTCTCCTGAGATTTCTTTATAAGGTTTAAATTTTCTCTTTCTTGCATGATGATTATCTTCACTACTATCACTAGTATATTGATAATTCATTTTATGTGGGTCACTATAAATGTCATAGGATGAGCTACTTTCGACTTTGGATTGTTTAGACCTTTTTTTCTTATGTTGATAAGGTATATCTTCATATTTTGTTCCTTTATTGTTTTCTTCATTCTAAAATTTTTCTATTAAAATCTTATTCATCTCCTCCAGAGCTCTCAGAATTCTCTCATTTTCCTTTTTGACTATTTCCATCTCTGTTATTAGTCCCTTAACCATTTGCAATAATTCAAAAGAGTTATTAGTTATTTATTTTTGTATGGGTTGTCTTTTATAATTACTTCATTCGGTAAATGGGGACTCCACATTTGCATATTCGTCCAAATATTTCCATACCTACAGTTTAGCTCAGAAAAATTCTTTGGAAATATATTTCAAAAGAAAAGTAACAATCAGTATGCATATTTTAAATCTACTGTTTACTTATGCAAGTCGAGCCACATTTAGGCCTAGTGTCTGAACCTTGTGCTCTGATACCACATGTAATAACCCAAAAATTCGTAAAATTTAAATTTTTTCATGTAACATAAATGTTCGTAGTCGTCACTGCCTAGGGACCAATAACTGCTAATGGTTTTTTTAACAGTAGTAACTAGAACTAAACATTTTTAAATCTCTAGTTTTGTATAGTTATTTGTTTATCTTCATAGTTCCATGTTAAGGATTTGAATTTAGCAGTTTATGTTTTAGAATAACAAGAAAAGATAACTATGTCTAATCCTGCTACATTCAACCAGCATATAATAAAATTCTAGTTAAATTATTTGTTTACAGCTTAAGCAGTAAAAGAGGTATTGTTGATCTTGTTATTTATGATCTTCATAGTTGATAGTATTGTAAACATTTCTAGCAAATTGAACTTAACTCAATTATTCTTCTACTAGCTCTTGTTTGTTTATTTTTGTATCATTCTATTTTAATTTAGGAATATGTATGCAACTTTAGGGAGAGGCATCTCATTTAGCAGTTGACCTTATTGAAACTACTTGATATCATAACATTTCCCAGATTCTTACTCTTACTGATATTTGAGTAAATCTAGGAAGAAGCTATGGATCTCAATAAGAATATGAAGCATGTTCGACTGAGGATTTAAATTATGATATCAATTCTATTATCTGTTTTAATATGCTAGTTAGGCATATTTGTTGTAACAACTATTAATGGAATTCCACGATTTCCATTGCTATAATTTTTATTTAAGCAATATCCACGATGTAGTTATTTTGCATTAAGTTTCCTATACTAATGCCGAGATTAGAGAAATCCATACTTGAATTTCTATATATATCTACTATATTTTAAAACCATACTAAAACTCTAGTGTTCCTACTATCTATCTCCCATGTTTTAGACTGTGATAATTATACATAAAACCATAAATATCAACCCATAACGTGTATTATATCATGGTATTAATATATTTCATTATTATATGCAGGTTAAGAAAAATTTTGAACTATAACAAAAGACCCACAAATGCAAATATTTTACAAGCCATGTGTTGGAAATACAAAGGTTAGGTTTTTGGGTTTGACCGAAGGAGATATAAAAATGTACTAAACCCTAAAAATCTGCATTCTTCTTAGTCTTATTAATTTGCTGTGTGTTTGTGAAAGTGACAGGCTTATGGCCACAAGGTTCACTGTCAAAACTTGCTCCTTCTCTTTCTGCAAGCTCTCTATGCCCTCTACGTTTATCTGCAACGAAGGTTTTGTAAGTTTACGGTTGTGTTGAGACACAATACCCATCGAACGGTTGTGGTTTACCTCAGTAATCATTATTCTTTGCAAATTAGTGTAGTTGTGACATGAGAAGGTGAGCATGACTTCTTGGTCGTTGTGGTGTGGCACGAGCTGTTTATTGTCATTTTGAAGTTTGGAGGCAGAGGTTAGAAGTCTTCACAGTCCATTCTGTAAGTGGCATTTTCCTCTGCTCCAACATGGGGTTTGGGACTCAGTTTGTACTTTGCGAGCTGCGTATTTCTTCTACAGTGCTTCTTTGAAGCTCATCGTTCTCCCAAAGGTGGCTAGGGTTCAATTGATTTTTTTTTTACTTTTTATCTCTCGATGTGGTATTTGTCTTTTCCCATCATTCTTTGAAAGGTAGATGAGAGTTTGGAAGTGAGCACTGTGTGCTTGTAATCTTCCTGACAGTTCCTTCCTGAAGCTCATTGTCTTCGAAAGAGGTGGCTAGGATTTTTAAAACTCGTCTTTAAACAACAAAGATAGATGACAACTTTCCAGGTATAAAATTATTTTCTATCTTAGAAATATTGCACTATTCAAATTAGTTTCTTTCATTATTATCAGTAATAGTCATAACTTCTTGCTTTCATATTCAAACCTTTTCATGTTGCAGTCTAAAGGGTTTCCCGGGGCTTGAAAATCGTAAAGAGAAGGGACTCCACCAAATCAATTCTCCTGGTAAGCCTCGGTTTCACTAGGGTTCTCCTACAGTCGTTTATAGTGTTGAAAATTGTTGAAGGAGTTTGTAGGTTTAAAGGTCTTTTAGCTCAGCTATGATGTACTGCAATGTAAAATCTTGGACTAGCCAGGGGCTGTTATATGATGGTTGGTTTAAAATTTATAAAGCCCTAGTGGTTGTTTTAGCAAAGTTTTGGAAGGGATTTCCTAGCCGAGACAACTGTTTTGTCTATTGTGAAATCGTTCGTAGTGATGATACTTTTAATCAGGATTTTAAGTCTTGACTAGTAATGTAAAAAGGCCATAGGGCCAAGACTATTTTTGTTCAGTTTTTCTTTCTTAAAAGTTTACTTTCAACTTCAAGCTGGTGGATTATAACTCTATTTTGATAATATAATTACATATATATCTTGGTTACTTTATTTATTCTTGTTCTAAATAAACTCTTGGAGGTTTGGGGTTAAGTAAAATCTGAGTTAATTTGTTTTATTTATGTAAATTATATTGTGAGGGGCTTTGACTGTGGGGGTTTTTAAATACTAACTTAGTTATTAAGAACAATAATGATTTCTGTAGAAAATTAAATAGAGGGAATATATTGGCTGAATAATTTAATTATTTTTTTTTATAAACTCTGAGATTGTAAATATACTATTAGTTTTATTTTTTATTTTTATAATTACTCATGGAATGAGCATGTAACTCCATAGAGTCATCGAATTGATGCATATGGTTGTATGGAATAGAGTAGATATATTTTGAATTTAATTTAATATGAGAAGAACACATCTTTTAAATATATTACTTCACAAACCCTACTTCTTCTTAAGATACTTACAGAGATAGTATTTCATTCTTGGTTTACCCTAGTTTGTATTTTCGCTTAGATGAGTTAATTTGGTAAATGTTTAGCGTTGTATACTGTTACTTTTAAGTTAAAACTTAATCATGATAATTTCCTGTTTCTATATTATCTGTTTATTATTAAAAGATTAGATTTATAATATTAATTTTGATTTACTGTGTAACTCATTACACAGACTAGTGTGTAATACCCTTAGCTCTTCCCTACCTGTCTCTATTTAATTTGTTTTAAATACTCTAACTAAATGAAAAGTATAAAAGAAAAAATACAAACAATTTATACAAATGAACCTGTAGAAATTAACAATTTCATACGCATACATACTTCGTTCAAATTCTTTATTTGAAAATAAACTAACCTACTATACTAGAGTACTGCCTTATAAAAGGTGTCGAAGAATATAGTTTAGGTATTTTCTTTCTATCTTTCAATTCAATCCGAAATTCTTCTACTCATTTACCCTAATTTAACTAGCTCAGAACTTACTAACTTTTCATAGCATATACATTTCTCCTAACTAACCCTAGCAGCAAATAAGAACAGAAGTATACCATATCATTGATTAATCTTAAACTTTCCAGATAACAGTAAATACTTAGATAATTGAATATAACAAGTAGAATCTATAAATATAGATGAGGTGACAACAACTTAAGGAACCTGCTCCTCCCAACCAACTCCTGGAGAAAATACAGATTACAATTCTCAGGACCCTCGACCTTGTCTCCTAGTTCACTTGGTAGAATTACTAGGTGAGAGATGTAGACTAGTAATGTCACATGCCCCAATTTGCAAAAAAAATTTAATGTTATTTGAGGAACATTGTGTTATATTTTATGCTAACTTTGTAATTGATGACCAAGTGGGGTCAAGAATAATTGATGTAATTTAGAATATTTTATTTATAAATAAATAAATGATGAGACAACAGCTTAGGGAAGCTGTTAAAAGAGTGTTTACTGGTCACTTGGTGGAGGATACCGGGTGGAGAGTATACTAACAAGTGGCAGCATCCTCAAACTACTTCCAACTGTTGCAGGTGGAAAATTCCCTATATTTGTGGTCAGGATTCCCCAAGAAAGTGGAATTGGAGAAGGAGGCTCATTAAATGAAAACTGGCCCAGAAGACTTAGGCATCTATATAAAATTTACCATTGAATATAGCTGAGGCTGCGCATTCTGAGAGGATCATTCAGGGTGAATGAATTTACTCATGAGAAATTCGATGGAGGGGATTACTGAAGTGAGTTTGAGGGGTTAACTGCTGAGACTGAACTTATTGAAGCTATTAGGATGAAGTTCTTACTACTGTGAGAAGATTTGAATTACTGAGGTAATTGGACCAGTCAGGTGACAAAAGTCCTTAAGGTCATATCCTCTACCCAGTACTCTATCAGGAGGACTAGGAATAGGCTCAGGGGTCCTAAGGAAGTGCAGTCTAAGCTTCCTCTAAGAGTTAGTTGGGAGGAACAACCTCCTTAAGCTGTTGTTGCCTTCTCATTGACAGGTTCTATTTGTTTTCATGTTATTATGTTTATTTACTGTCTTTAGTAAAATGGTTACTAGTTTTTAAATACAGGCATGTTAGTATTTAATTAGGGTTTACGAAGAAAGGAGTAACTGTGTATTGTTGGACTACGATAATTTGCAGATTATGTTAGAAATAGTAGTAAATATGTAGAATAAGAAATAGATAGAATTAGAATTCCATACTGTATTTTTCCATGCCTGCCTCAGGCAGTACTCTAGTACAACTGGGTGTTTAGGTAGATATGATGATTCTTTTTACTCCAAATGAAAAATGTAGCTAATTTTTGGTCTAGTTTGCTTATGATTTATTCTGTAAAGAAATAGTAAATACTGTATGTATTAAATTTATTTACTTTAGATAAGAACTAAACATAGGTATTGAAAGACATTTAGTAATTACACTACTTATAGAACTACTTTTAATACTAGTATTCTTTATAAAATACATAACTTACAGGTTATTAAATAAGCATAGGTATAGTAAATAGACTACCATCTAGGGTGTAGGGTAAGATAATTTTCAATACAATCTTATAACATTTGATTCCAGACAATATATCTCTCTGATTTCAGACAGAAGGTTCCATTGTAACCTAAATAGAAACACCTAGGTTTTGAAAGATAAACATATCCTATTTTCAAGTTTGCAGTAATTATCCTAATCCTTCTTTTATGAGAATAAAAAACTACTGTAAAAATTATTAAAGGAAAATTAAATAAACAGAGCTAAGAAATTACCATATAAAAATTATGCTATTATTGAACTGTAGGGTATATTTAAATATCACCCTTATGAGCCAGAAAGAGTAATAATAGTACTCTTAACACAGGAAAATTTACATAAATGCTTGCATTGTAAAATCATTAAATTGCATGGTAAATAATTAAAATAATACAACAAATACAGAGTAATAATAGTACTCTTAAACACAATAAAATTTACATAGATGCTTTGTACTATAAATCCTTTTATTTACATGGTAACAATTAAAATAATACATACTATAACAAATTATTAAAAACAAACTCAGTTAAGAAACAATGGCTTAATGCCTTTAGAATTACAGGTTAAGACTCAAGCCTGTCCATTTATTAACCAAAAACAAAATAACATTATCGAACAGTAACCGTACTTTACTGACAGGTTAAAAACCCTGTTTTCATTTACAAATCCTTACTGATTCATAGTATTTTCTTACCTAATACAATCTTTTATAAAAACTAAAAATAAACTAGACAGAGGTCGACAACCTCGTAGGGTTTAGAGCTTAGCTCTATAGGTAACAGTAAAATAAGTTACATTGTTCAATATTTAAAGGCAGAGAGATAAATAAAAACCAGTTTCCATCATGACTACAAGATCCTTCATCATCCCTACACAAACTACCTCTAAGGGTTTTGAAACTTATACAAAAAAACAAACAATCTTTGAAACTTTAAGCTAACAGGTAATGAAGGCCGTGCCTTTTCAACCACAAGAACCAAATTCCAACAACCACAACAATGTGTAGGATGAAACCCTTTTATGCAACTGAGGCTTACCATTTTTGTATGCTCGAGTGAAACTGAAGGGTAAGCTTGCTTTCACCTACAGAGCTGGAACTGGGAGAAGAACCTACAAGTACCAATCCTTATCATTACAAATCCATTTTAAAATTTGTAAAACCCTTATAATAAAATTAATCGAAAATCGATTTGAGGGTAAGCCTTCACTCGCTACAGTTTTGAGTTGAAGCTGAGGAGATATGGCCACCCTAGGTCGTATAGGAACCATGCTGGAGGACAAGAATACTTTGAGTCACCTTTGCGAAGGAAAAACAAGAAAATCAACTCAACCAAATGAAGATTTACTCCTGGCCGAAACTATGATTGTTCAGTTGCAGGTTCAAGACAAGCATAGCCCTCGAGCTAGGAAGAAAAACCAATATCCACTCTTTCTGTAAATTTTTCAACCATTAGAAAGAACAAAACCACTAACTACCTCTCTCAACAGTCACATCGTAGAATATAGAAGTAAAATGCCAAACTCGAAGGTGGTTACAGGTCTCCAATGGCCGTGAGCTCTCAGCTCGGCCATCAAGAAGCAGAAATCCTCGGTCTGTAAATATTTTACGTAGTTTTTGTAGTTTTAAGTCAACCCTTGAGTGGATGAAACAATACCACATGTCTCTACAAAATAATTTCTCTAGCCTGGGTAAGTTCCATAGTCAGCGCTGCAGCCAAGTAATTTTCAATCAAAACAATAATCATTAAAACTATACAATGTTTATGATTGCCATAATTTTGATTTTTAACATGGTGTATTGATGCTAGGATATCGACTATAGATTATAACTTTGATACTTTGATTATCATAAAAGTTATCTTTGTTAATCAATCAAGTTAAACAAGTTATGTGTAATAACTAGGTTTGATAAAAATTTGTAAGAAGGTTATATTATAACTTATAACCATAGTAAAAGAAGAGCTATGGACTCTTGGATTTGTAGCCTTGAGTTATTTTTTTTAAAGGAGTGATCAGTTAACTGAATACCAATAACATTAAAGAAATCGCAACAAAACTCTAGCAATTTAATGGTGATTATATTTAAAAGTATAAGTAACTTGGTCATTCATTTGAGAGAAGGATATTACATGATGGAGTCCTGTAACGAAGGTATCTATGAGAGGCATCAAATAGTATGGGATGAGTTAAGCCCCAAGCTATGAACTATTTTTCTCTCTACGTAAAATCTGAGTTACAATTACTGTAAACAAAAAAAATACATTTCCTCTTCAGAAAATTTAAATTATAAATATCCAATTGATTGGGAACATTATTTGATCTTGCAATATTTTTACCCATGCTTATGTAGCTTGTGTAAACATCATTATAGAGTTTTGATAATAAAATAAATTGAGACCAATATTACCTCCTTGAAAACAAGCAACATATTAAAACATTTTCTAAGACTAGCATCTTAATCACGCTAGAGAAGTAGCTTCTCTACGTGAATTTAAATAACACCCTACTGGATCTTACGTTTACCTGCTAAACCTGTAAGGAACTAGCCGTCAATTGAGTTAGATGAATGCTAAGTAATCCCTGATCACAAACAAGAATTCTTACCTACTTGTCAAAAGATAAACATCAGTACATCTAGCAGCAGCAAATGCAAGTCCTTTTCTAACTCTAGTAGTTTTGCAGTTGTTAAATTCAATAATAGCTCTAACACAAGTTTTTAAGATTACACCTTTTATTTTATAGGTTCTTTTAAAGAAGCAATCCCATGTTCTTTTATAAACTGTTTCATTTTCCGCTAACCATTAGCAGTTACTTAGTTGTGACTTTAGACATTTTATGTCACTTGAAAAATTTTAATTTTTTACGAATTTTTGGGTTATCACAAGTTATCCTCTGCAACTCCATCGACTGTTCAGCAAAAATTCATTTTTGCATACAACACTATGAACTCAGCTTAGAATATCTGCACTAGTTCAGGTCTTCAGCTCTTTTCCACTCAAAACATACTTCAGCTAGTCCCCTCCATTGAATTCTCTTGTGCACTTCATTCACTTAGAATGATCACAAATATAGAATGAGGAGCCTTAGCTGTATTCAATGGGAAGTTTTATTAGCATGCCTAGGAATTTTGGGTCAGTTTTTACTTAATGAGCCGCCTGCTCTTGTTCTACTTTCTTGGGGAACAAGACCACAAAAATAGGGAAGTTGCTACCTGCAACAACTAGAAGTAGTTTGAGGATGATGCCAAGTGTCAATCTGCTCTCAACCGGTCCTTCTCCATCAAGTGACCAATAAAAAAATCATTTAATAACTTCCCTAAGCTATTGTCTCATCTTTCATTTATTTATTAATAAAATAGAAAACAATTACATTAAATTATCCTTAACCCCTCTTGGTCATTAATTACAAACTTTAACATAAACTGTAACATAATGTTTCTTAAAACATAAAATGTTTTTTCACAAATTGCGGCATGTGAAAAGGGGTCATTGGTGTATACCCACTGCCATTTGTGAGGAATCCTGCCATTAATGACTACAAGATACAAGGTACTCACTAAGGTTCATAGATCCATTTCATAGATGATGATTTGGTGTCGATAGGAACAAATTCGTCAGAAGGAGGGTATTAATGTATCCCACATCAACTGACTCGAAAATGAGATCAATATGCTGATATAATTTGGTAAGGATGCGAGATATAGCATTGTATACTGACATACGGAAGGATGACATGATTGGCCAGGAATATTTGAGGAATGGTTGACACCAGTTTCAATTCCCTTGAACACATAACACAAAGCAAAGTGGACACTTGGAAACATAAGAGTCGAGTAACCAACCATTGTGAAATTCATTAAATACAAATGAATTAATGAAAGCTCCATAGATGACAGGAAGGATAACCTATAGGTGGAGATCTGCTCAAATTACTAGTACAACTTCCTAAGGCAAAAGTAAATGGTGTACTGACAGCGGCTACAAAGTTATGTTCCGTGTTCAAGGGAGAGACTATTACTAATTGTTGCCTTTGTATCAAAGATTCAATATGACACGATTCAATTTTATCCTTTTTTGGATTTTTGTATTTTTTAATTTTTAGTACCTTTTTCATTTATTAGCTTGAAAAAAGAATAAAGAATTCTATGTTACATGGGAAGGAACGAGTCTTTCATGGGCGTACTCTATTTTTCAAGAGCACAGGTTAGGCCAAGGAAAATATACATATTGAAAACAAGGGTTGAGCTAGTTGTGCACACTCTTACGGATGTTCCCTCCATTGACTGGCTATCTGAAGCAGGATTATGTGTTGATGGACTATGAAATAGAACCAAGTAACTGCGGTTGTCCAATTTGGTGCGATGAACGAGTAGGAAAGCGAAAATGTGGTTTACTTTGTGCTGATTCTTCCGAAAACACCAAAATCATAAATCCGAATGAATCATGGTCCATCAACTACCTAAATCAAATACTTCTCACATGTATAGGTCAACTAAAACAAAGGCAATGGTTTATAGGAATTTTGAGCAAAAAGTGGCTGCAAAGGAATATACGCAACATCAACAATAAGCACCGAAGAAGTAAGCAAAAATGTTCATGTGAATATTTTAACACATGCTTATGTAAACTAACACAAAATAGGGATCCCATCAAGAAATGGTCAGAACTGTATGGAAGAGAAGTATGTGGTCTCAAACTCAGGGTCATAATGGGAGGAATTAGGCTCCTAAAAGTATGAGAATAACTCATCATGGGGACCAAAATGGAAATGGGGTGCTGACTAGGGTTTCCCATGTTCGGTAGGCTCTTTTGTTGGAATGGTGGAAAATACAGATATGATGGGCTGACCCACCAATTTCCAATAGGTTCGACCTTATGGAAAGTTTGGGTTGAAAAATTTTTAAGTGCATCTTCATAGAGGGATAACCTAAACATATATGCATGCTTCCAAATATATTTGATAAGATCAAGGAACATATGAAGGATGATCCTATACTTTAGTGGATTTAAACCAAATATACTCCCAGTGGCCCCACGAAAGATGTCCTTAGGTGGGTATAACCAAATGTTTATGACTTCAAGGATAGTTTCATTCGATGATAAAATTTCATGCAAGAAATCAAGTGAGTTGACAGATTTGACAGCCAAAATGGGCCAAGTAACTGGATCATATTCCTCCATCAAGGAAATATTTTGATCCAAATCCATAGAATCCATTTCAATAGCTTGGTATGAAACATCCACAGAAGATAAGGGTTGTGGGATCAAAAAATTTCCTATGAGGGAATCATTTTTTAACAATCCTACCCTAATGTATTGAAATTCCTTTAGAGCACCCCTAATGAAAGGAACATTCGATTGGATATAATTTTCAAGGATGCAGTAATCTAATTGGTCGATCATGAAAATATTCCCCAAAAGAGGGAACTGAATCACTCGAGACTCTGAAGGCACTATATCCATGATCACATGTATCCAACTACGCCCTAATAGAAAATTGTAATATGTAGGCACATATACTACCTCAAAATATACTGTGACTGTTTTTCCACCTCATTCAATAGGGTAGGATACAATGAGTTCATGAGGAGAGAACATATGTTCATCAAATGATTTTTTCAAAGTATGGGATTGAACTAAGGTGGGTGATCCTAATTTTTTCCAACTTTTAAATGACATGACACAGATTGAGGCCCCTTCAGCAACTATGGCTTGAAATATATTCTTTCCATGAGATGTTACTTTAACATGAAAAAGAACCTTTGGAAGGAATCCTACAAGTTTATTTGTCTAAGTTTAATGTGATCAACGTCGCATCGGATGGATCAACATCTATAGTTGAAGAAAATGGTTCCTTTCTTTGTGCAAGAAAATATTACAACACCTCCACTACTGACATGGCACATTTTTCTTGAGCTATTTCCTCAATTTTTTTTTTGTTATGAGTAGTTCATGCATTAGGACTATGCATTGTTTTACATAGATCACCTTTGGGGGGGTGTGGTAGTATGTCTATGGTTGGTTTCTCAATGGTGAGAGAACCACTTTGCTATGATTCTGTTTGATCCAATGTACTAGGAGGGTCATCATAAGAATGACATATCATTTGAATGCTCACCTCATGATCACACATGAAGACACTGACATTGGGATAATTTCCATCTTACGGGGATTTTGGTTGGTTACCTCCTATAAGAGGTACGAACATTGTAGAAACCATTTGAATATGGTTCTTCAGAAAAGGTTGCATCAATACAAAATATTGTTGTCTCCCAGTGTCTTGAGTTGGATTAGGTGCATATCCCTTCTCAAAGTTAGCATTCTACTTACTCTTGTATTTATTCTTATTTCCTCTAAGTTCCATGGATTGAATTATGAGTTTTTTAGAAGTTTGGGAAGGATTAACATTATGCTTACCGGTGTACTTCTTATTCTTCCCCCTAAGGTCCATGGATTGAACTATGAGTATTTCAGAAGTCAGGGAAGGTTTAGCATGTTGTTGCATATCTTGACCACCTGCAGGTTCTAAGGTTTGAACAGACATGTGTCCCATCTACTGGGTGATCTTCTGAAGTTTTTTGATGGAACCAATCATACCATTGGCATGAGGTCCATGTGGTGGCCTAGATGGATTCAACATAGCTATTGCAGGATGGTTCCAAAATGATTGGTTACTTTCTGTGGTGTAGGCGGGCTCAACCAAAGCCAATCCATCCAACACCTCCAAGATTTGGTGGCTCCTACACTTAGTAGGTGTACTAAATTTATCCCTCAGCCAAATTCTATGCCAAAATTGCCTCCACACAATTTAGCTTCCACAACAAGGTTTTTCGCAACCCTGTTTCCGCAAAAAACCTTCGTACAACTCTTTTTCCGCAACAAACCTTCGCGCAACTCTTTTTCTGTAACAAACCTTCACGCAACTCTTTTTCTGCAAGAGATTTTCCGCAACAGTATTTCCTCAAGCAGGTTGCGGGATGCGGGATGCACAATCAACTCTCCAAATTTTCTCCCTCACAATGTTTCCTCCGTAATTGGTTTCCACTACCAGATCTTTGCGGCCTTCTCCACGACCATCAATATACTCTTTGGCATGGATCTCACAAATATTTGTAGATCCATTATCACGTTCGTAACTTCCATTTCATATCTCTCCTGGACCGTCAGATCTTCGTTTGTGGACTCAATCTCCACTGTTCATTCTTTGCAAAACTGGTTAATGCAGAAAAATATGCATGTTGCACTGATTGATGAGAGAATCGATCAATCCAACCTACAATTACAATATTCATTAGCCTAAAAATTCTATGCATGCATATACGACCTATTTCATCCATTCAAGAAAAAATTTAATACGTGAATCAACCATTTCACAGAAATACCCAAATGTTCAAAAAACCACCGAAGTCGACTCTGCACAGACACACAGTGCAAATAGCAAATGCTAAAAACACTACAAACACACATCTACTCTTCCTATTAATCAAACACACACATAAACACATAGTGTGGATCTCTTCTTCAGTCTATTCAAAACATTTACAAGTGGAAATAGATGCAGGTCTGTCCTTCTCTTCGCAAATGTGCAATTCTGATACTGAAGAGAAGAAACCCTCATACTTCTTGAAACTAGCTATTTAGGCTAAACTGTAACCTAAAACAAAAAAATAACATGATGGAAATGTACCAATATAAACAAACAAACTATGGCTTGATCTCCATGTAGGGAGTCATGATACGCCATCATGCCTATCGACACTAAAAAACTATGACTCATCAAAACAACCCAAAAATATGCCACAACATGTGACCAACTCGTCACATTGCTGGCATGCCATGATGCTCCTACATCAAATTCCCCAGCTTGATACTCTTCATGGCTCTTGTCCATGAGCTCCCTTCCTACCGTTTTTCTATAGGATTGCACCAGAGACCCAAGTTACAAAAGCTGGGAAGTGTTCTCATTTTGAAGAGTCCCTTCAGCCATGTTTTCCAGTATTGTGTTAGTAACAGGTCCTTTGGTTCCAACATATGTTAAGACTTTATTAAATAACCAGAATCCTCTTTCCTCTGCCCTATAAACAAATTGTCAACAAGTTCACCTTAATCTGTATATATATAATTCAGCCTCCCTGTTACAACAAAAAACATAAAACTCATTAGCATAATGATGCATGATATCCAAGAAATATCTACTTGAATTCTTTGGCCTTCTTCCCTTCTTCTTGTTACTATCACATCACTATCCTTGGTAATTTCAGTAATGATACACTTCCCATTATTGTTAATGACTTCATACTGCACTTCCTCCATCAATGCCATAGTTGCATTGGACATTTCTTGCTGATCTGTTTTGTCCTTCATCCAACCACTGCACACCATGTTAGTAAATTCAAAATTGTTATCATTTTCTTCAGCTTTCCATTCAGCCACCATTTTCTTATCCATCATCATCAGAAACTGATCATTAACCTCTTCTTTCTTACCCTTGAATGGATGGAGACTATGCTTCTTCCCATTCGTTTCAAAGGAATATACATTCCTCTTTCTCTCATGCACTATTTCCTTATCAAACTGCCAAGTTCTACCTACTAAAACATGACAACCATCCATCTCAATAATGTCACATCTTACCTCATCCTAATAGCTTCCAATCTGGAACTTTACTTGACATTTTTCTCTCGCAAGAATTTGATGACCTTTCTGCAGCCATGCAACCTTGTAGAGTTTTGGATGTACTGTCTTCCTCAACTTTAGTTTGTACACCGTCTCTATAGACACCAAATTATTATTAATACCACTATCAACAATTAATTTATAGCACTTACCTTCAACCTTACAAATTGTCTTAAACATGCTCCTCCTTTGCACTGGCTCATCAATTACTTTCCTCATCAGCAAGGTTTCATCTTGTTCAGGGTAATTCTCAGCCACCTCTAATTCCTTTGGAGCTTCAGGTTCAGCTTGCACTACGTATGCTCCTCTCTCTCTGGCAACATTTTCTTGACAATCCCATGACATGTGACCTAGCTGTCCACATGTGTAGCACCTCACTGGTCCACCTCTTCCTGTGCATCTTCTTCTTAAATCATTCCTTCCACCTCTGTTCTCATTTTTTATATTAGGCTGTACTTTCTAGTTTGAACTGCTAGATTCACCCTTCTACTACTATTCCCTTCCTTCAGAGCCTCTTACCTTTTATTTTCGACTCTGCTTCCTCATCATCTTCTCCTCAGCCTTCAAAGCAACTTGATATGCTTCTTTAATATGTCTTAATGACAACAAAATTAGTTCATCTTGTATATAAAACCTTAGATTGTTTACATACCTGGCAACTTTCTTAGGTGTATCCTCTATATGACCTGATATAATATTCACCTTATAAATTTTGTCAGTAAACTCCCTAACTATCATTGATTTCTGTTTAATATTTTATAGTTGCCTAAAGAAAACCAATTTATAGTATTGAGGAAGAAATTTACCTCTCAACTTAGTTTTCATTCTGCTCCAGCTATTGAACCTTGCTTTTTTCTTTAAGATTCTTTCCTATTGCACACCATCCCACCAAAAGGATGCATGTCCTCTTAACCTTGTGACAACAAATCTGACTTGCTTGTCCTCCTTCACTTCAGCAAAATCGAAGTGCTTGTTCATTGTATTGATCTAGTCAATCAGTTATTTTGGATTCAAGAATCCCCTATAGAATGGCACATCTTCTCTTGAGCTAGAACTCGCACCAAAGATTGATTTCAGTATTTTTACCTCAGGAGTTTCAGAAGTTGTCTCCCCCTCCTCTTCAAGTACCTCTTCATCACTTTTGTCTCCAGTGTGCTCATGATGTACGTGAGCGTATAAGACTTCCAACCTCACTCTCAGAGTTCTTATCTCCTCTATCAATTTTTCATTGTCAACAAGTCTTCCTCGCCTTCCTCAACCTCTTCAAACTTTGACATCCATATCCTAGCACAACAAATCACTTTTGGACACAATCTTACTGTTAGTAATATATTTTTTCTGAATCTGTTAGTAGTACATGCGTAAGCTCAATCTTTCTTTTCATTCAAGAAAACAAAATTCCAATCCCAATGACTAACAATCCATAATATTAAGAAACAAAGACTATTACTGCCGCGCTCTGATACCAAAAATGGTGCAGGCGAGGTCAACCACAGTCAACCCAATGAGCACCTCCAAGATCTGGTGGCTCCTACACTTCACAGAACTACCAAATTTATCCCTCAGCCAAATTCTGCACTAAAATTGCCTCCCTGCAATTCAGCTTTCGCAACATGGTTTTTCGCAACCCTACTTTTGCAACAACCCTTCGCACAACTCTATTTCTGCAACAGAATATTTGCAAGTGGGTTGCGGGATGCAAGATGCGCAACCAACTTTCCAAAGTTTCGCCCCTGCAACTTTACTCCTGCAACTTTTCCTTCGCAATTATTTTCCACCGTCAGATCTTTGCAGCCTTCTCCACAATCGTCGATCTACTCTTTGGCACGGATCTCACATATATTTGTAGAACCATTATATCCTTTGTAAATTGCATTGCAAATCTCTCCTGGACTGTCAGATCTTCATCTGCGGACTCAATCTCCATCGTTCATTCTCTGCAAATTTGGTTAATGCAGAAAATCTATGTGCTACGCTAATTGATCATAGAATCAATCAATCCATCCTACAATCTACAAGATTCCTTAGCCTAACACTTCTATGCATGCATATATGACCTATTTCATTCATTCAAGGAACAATTTAATGCGTGAATCAACAATTTCACATAAATACCCAAATTTTCAGAAAATCACGAAAGTCAGCTTCGCACAAACACACAGTTCAAACAGTAAATGCATAGACGCTAATAACACTGTAAACACACAGCTTCTCTTCCTATTAAGAAAACACACATAGAAACACACAGTGCAGATCTCTTCTTCAGTCTATTCAAAATATTTACAAGTGGAACCAGACGCAGGTCTGTCCTTCTGTCTGCAAATTTGTAATTTTGATACTGAAGAGAAGATCCCCTCATACTTCTCTAAAATTACTATTTAAGATAAACTGTAACCTAAAACAAAAGAAAATAGAGCATGATGGAAAGGTACCTATATCAACAAACAAACTGTGGCTTGATCTCCATGCAAGGAGTGATGATCCACCATCATGCCTACCAGCGCTAACAAATTATGACTCAACAAAACAACCCAAAAATATTCCACAACATGTGACCAACTCGTCACATTTCTGGAATTCCATGATGCTCCTGCATCATTCTGGAACATCACCACTCCATTGTGGAATGGGAATCATGGGTGGATTTCTCCCTTGAGGGGTTAGGCTCCAAGGATATTGGATATTTTTTGGAATATGACCACACCATAGATGAATGGGTTGATTTACCCCTTGCGGGGTTAGACTCCAAGGAGACTGGATATTTCTTGGAATATGACCACACCATTGATGAATGGGTGGATTTCCCCCTTGCGGGGTAAGACTCTAGTGAGATTGGTTATTTTCGATAATTTTACCACTCCATTGTGGTGGTCCTTGGATTCGATTAGCATTACAAGGTGGGATTCCCCCTTTCGAAGGATTCCCCAAGAATATTGGGTACTTCTTGGAACATTATCAATGGGTGGATTATCTCCTAATGGATTTAGGTCACAAGAAGATTGGATACTTCCTAAAACTTGACCACTAGGTGGATTTCTTTTGAATGGAGTTAGGTCCCAATAATATTGGTTACTTCCTAAATCCCGATCATTCCATTGACTATGTCCTTGGTTTTGATTGGAATTCCAAGGTATGTTTCCTCCTTCTGGAGGTTGGATCCAAAAAGATTGTTTACTTTCTAAGACTTGACCACTCCATTGTGGAATGGGGTTTATAGGTGTATTTACCCTAGGAATTATGCTAGGATAAATTAGAGGATGACCCTCTGGGGTATTTCCTCCCATCAGTGAAGGATAATTCCAATTGGAATTTTTGTTCTAGGATGCATTATTTCCGCTAGGAATATTAACATTCTATGGTAAAGGGTTTCCCCTAGAAGTAGAACCTATACAACTATTGTGTGGTCCAAGAGGATGTTAAAAAACTCCTGCAACCATTTGAGGCTGCACTGATATGCTCCCATTAATTCCTAACGAAAATAAAGGGTCAAGTGTAATGTTTTTCGTGTTATTCAGATGTGATAAAAGAGGGTTGAGGTTATCCAATGATTCATTTACTGCAAGTATTAATATTTATGAAAGATGCAAAGGTGGATTAGCTAGATCAAGTGTATGGTTTTCTATTGTTTCAATTTCAAATGGAGAAATATTATCAACTATTTCTGTAAATGGTTCAGGATTATGTTGATGTCGATCTTCTCTATTATTTTTAATTGAATTTAAAAGTGGTTCAATTTCAAATTCTTCTGAGTTCTGTTTTTGTATTTGTCTCCGTGATTTATCGGGGCCTTCAATTTCTAGTGACTCACCTTGCTCCCACTGTGATTGGCGGGTCGAGAGAGAATCAACTTTGGCATTTGATTTTTTAGAATTGAAAAATATATAAAAATGCATTTAATCAATTCTAAAGGCAATGTATACTCCAACAAAAACAAAAGTGTCCACACAACTAAAAATTTCCATAAGGAAGCAAGAAGCAAACTTCTTTCCAAAAAATTGAGGTTTAGTGGAAAGTTGGATTTTTAAAGGGACTTCCAAAACTAGTATCCCTTGAGGGGCATTAACCCTCAAGAATTACTAAATAGTGAAGGTATGAGAAAAAATTACATTGTTCTTCAATCACCAGGAATGCAAGTGTTAGATCTTGTCTATTCACCCTCCCAAGGAGATGAAATAACCTTGTGTCTATTGCAGGTATTGTAAGTGTCCCCCACTCACAACAGCTAGTCTGATACCTAGGAAAAGAGACTATGGTTACCGCTTCACAATCGGTGTCCAGTTAGGACAGTCATCAGTCCAGGATAACTCACATAGACTA
>LPNX010900244.1:427941-486238 GCA_001517045.1 Pseudotsuga menziesii | reverse complement strand
GGGGGGGGGGGGGGGGGGGTACCACCCTTACTAATTCGGATTTAAATCATTCTTAGCACTTGTGTTAGAAGCAAGGATCATTTTAGGAGAAAAATTTAGCACATGGTATTTTTTTCCATGTTTTTGTCCAAAAAAATATTTGCCACTTTGCATTTTTTGAAGCTCCGTTTCGCCCAATTTTGATGGGGTAAATTTTTTTCACCCTAAAAATCGCCAAATTATACTTTAATTTCGTGGGATTTATATAGTTTATATAATAATTTGGCGATTTTTAGGGTGAAAAAAATTCATCCCATCAAAATTGGGTGAAACATGTCTTCAAAATATGCAAAATGGTGAATCGTTTTTTGGAGAAAAGCATGGAAAAATAGCCCATGGGATAAATTTTTCCCCTAAAATTATCCCTTGTTAAAAGTGCTTTCTTGGAAAGCACTCTTTTATACTAATGTATTTGAATCTCTTTAATCAATGGTAGTTTCAAATTTTTGTCGCTTTGGAGTGTTAACTCACTATCTTAACCCAAATCCCTAGCCTAATCTTGTTGGTGATATCAAAGATAAAATCTTGGTTGTTTTTAGATTAAGCATTGATTTTAGAGGTAATTGGATTTGTTTCAAGGAGTGGTGGTGAAACTGATGGTGTTGTGACTTATGCTACTGATCCAAAACAATTCACAAATGCTTTTAAACCTATCTCTTCATTCGATGAAATTATATACTATGGGAGAGTAAGAGGTTCTTTGAGATCATTCAGATGTGCATATTGCAAAATAAAATCACTTTCACAGATTTGAAAAAGAAGTTTTCAATTTTTAGCAAGGGTTCAAGAGGTTGGATTTATACATAAGATGTGTTCAATTTTCTTCAACTATCACTAATTAGAAATGAAAAAGGTTTGAAGATTTAATTTTTTTCTTGTTTGTAATAAGTCTCTTAAACTGATGTTTACATGTAGGATCGTGATTCAATTTTGATTTTTCATGACAAGTATCTATACTTGAGATCCGCTTTCTCATTCAGGGGAATGCCTGAAAGCACTAGTTAAGAGGATACTCATGGCTTGACAATATGATTCAAAACTTGAAAGGATTCCTATTACACTTGAGATCCACTTTCTCGTTCACAGGACCTCCCGAAAGAGCAAGTGAAGACAATACTCTTAGCTCAGAATATTTCCTAAGAATAAACCTATCTATTACACTTGATATCCCTATTTCTATTTCACAAGATCACCGGAAGGTGCAATTGAAGAGGACACGTAGGTCTCAAACATAACTTATCTTAAGAAGCGTGAAAATAGTGAAAAATATCCTCTCATTGTGTTTGAACTGATATTGAGTGGTAGGTTCGTATTTTAAGAATTTATGTGAATTTGATCTTAAATGATGGTATTAAGAGTTTCTTAGTGGTATCCCACATGGGTGTGGCTCATTGGAGGTTCAGTTGTTATGAAGTCACTTGTTATAAATTGGAGGTCACAAGTTCAAATCCCACCCATATTTACCTATGTCCGATGTCTTGTGGTGGGTGTGGGGCACCTAGGGGTATAGTGGTATCATGAATGGATCCCTGGATCCCGTGTCATGCGAGTACCAGCCCAGCTCCAGTTGCCAATTCCACTAGTTACAAAAAAAAAGAGTGTCTTAGTGGTAAAGATATCATCAAATTTCACATGAGAGCATTCTTTTAAAGAAAACTTTGGACTACATTTAAAACAAAAATGCTTCTCAAAGTGATTATTCCTAGTTTTTCAAGGATATTTCCAAGCTTTCAAAACTTGTGGGAAAATTTCTCTAAATCCTTCAAAAAATGATCCTAACAGGTCATGATAGAACTTATCAAGTGTTCAAGATGTCAATTAAGGTTCTACAAAGTCTCAAAAGAACTCAATCCAAAGCAAATTTAATCAATGATCTCAAAAATTCTCAATCTCAAGCGAAATGCGCACAAAAATTTAAAATATTCAAAACATCCCAAAACATTGATAAAAATTGATGAACTTAGACTATAAAATCAATTAGATAGTTTTCTAAGCTTTCCATAGCAAAAAAATCACTCAAAACAAACAAGATATGAGTATTTTATACGCAAAATACTAGACTTCATTCCATACACGAATGTTCAGAGAATAACCGCGTATATATGAAGGTATATGCAACCTATATGTGTCTGACTTGCATGTATATTCTTTTGTTACCACTATGACCTGCATATATTAATAAAAATGATATCTCGTGAAAAACCCTCAAAAGTTTCAAGTGTTTTACCAATGAGAATGTAGATCTAGGCCGGTTTTGACCTCTAGAACTGACCTAAAGCCTTCTATGACCAAGATAAATAATGCATCAAAATATTTAAAAGGTAAGAAACACCCAAACACGGGGAAACTCTCAAGAAAACAAGTTTCAGGAGAAAAAACCCTTGGCTCCCCAGTATGGTCTCCATTCTATTACTAGATTTCTCCGCAAGAACATGTCTACATCCTAATCTAACTTTCACTACAAGGAGGCGAATCCTGATCGGAAGAATATATGCAATAATTGAAAGCTTCCTGAATTTTCTAAGTCTTTTCAAAGAGGAGAAAGGGGAGGAAGAAAGTATATTACTTCTTGAAGGATGTCGTTTGTGGAATATCCCTCTACTTGAGCATCCATGGCCTGTATGCCTCCATTCACAACTAGGTCGCTAGTTCCTTACCTCTATCCTTTGGAAAAATTAAAAAAAAACTTGAAATATATCTACCAAACATTGACAAAAACATATGAAATTACATAGATTCAATCACAACATTTTGGGAAACTTGAATTGCATCATATTAAAAACATGATTAAAGTGATTACAACCAAATAATAGGTGAACCCCTTTCTCCTTTGATCTAAACCATCATTCTCCATCAAATCTAATGATCACTAGAACACTTGATCTAAAAAATATTCTCTCTAGCCTCCAAATCGTACAACATGCCTTCGCTTTTCTTACTTGTCCTCTCTAATTCACCTCATATGCCTTTATTTTATAGGATTCAAATTGCACCCAATCTCTTAACCATGAATGTGGGATTAGGAGTTTTGAAGCTTTTTTATTATTTTCTTCAAAAAACCCACTTTCCTTAGTTTTAGCATTTCAACTTGATTTTCAATATTTCTAGGACAATTAATTCCCACGTTAGGCATTTTTCCACTTTGTGAGTTATAAGAACTGGGTTTTGGCCCTTAAGTGGTCATAGTCTTGGCTTCTTTAGAGACACCTTGTCTTCAAACATTTCTTCCTTTGTGGAAGCAGTGGTCAAATGAGAGATTGAAACTCTCAATTGTTTAGAAACTATGATATTCATGTTGTAGGAGAAGTAGAAATATGTCTTTAGACCAACACTCTCAAGGGTGTTATTTTTACTGTTAACACTTTATAAGATTTATTTATAATATATTCATTTTCCTCCCCTGTAGGTATGAATGACAACATAGGGGATCCACACACATTTATGGTTTTATGTGGTTGGCAGATGCACCAAATATGCACACCATAGGCTGGGAAGATGTTGTTGTAGTTGAATATGCAAAACAATTTTTTGACACATATGTTATAGCATGGAATCCTCGTAATGCCCACTTGTCCATTTTTTGTTTACATCATTCTACTAAAAATCATTCATGCATTCTTGCATCACCATCCATATTTGCATGAAACTAATCGGTTGACTATTAAGAACTTGTAAATTGTGTTCAAAGGAACACCAAATGTTTAGAATCAACTTGCCTTTGCAAAAAATGAACATTCGTTCAATGTCACTATGGTTTTCGCTATAACCTACAAGCTACTTCTTCCTTATTCATTGATGCAAATGGACATCAAATATACAATCCTACAAGAAATGACTCCCTTCTAAATATTCACAACCCAACCATGCTTTCAATATGGAGGGCTAATGTTGATTTCCAACCTATTCTTTCTAGACATGTTGTGCTTAGATACATTTCAAAATATCCATCAAAAGTAGAGCCAAAATTAGAAAGCTACCATGTTATTCTCTCTTGCCTTGCACATGAAACACCAAGTGAAAGCCCCATTCTTTAGCCAATCAAGTGATTCCTTGCGCAAATAGTTAAAAAATGAGACATTAGTGCACAAGAGACATGTCACATGCTCAAAAAATCCCCTCTTATGCTTTGCATCCATCAATTTATTCCCCTAAATGTGATCCAAAATTTCTTCTTCCGTGTGTGTAATGACACTACTAACACCCTTACAACCCCCCACCTTCATATTTTCATACATCGAAGCACCCCTTGCTCTTGACCATCTAACCCTACTTGAAGCTACTCGTTCTTGGTATTTATCACCTAAAAGGAAAAAAATCCCTGGAAAGGAAACTTACGTCAAAATATTGTTAGAGTATTTTCAAAATTCACTTACATTCCTCCCTACACTCCAAGCTGCATCTAGATAAACTGCATCCCCACTGCTTCTCCTAGATCCAACCGTTGTTACTTCCCTTAACATACATGCACATACAATACATTCTCCTATTCGAATACCCATTGTTGAAATGCACCCGCTTGAAGGACAATCCCTTTCAAAGATTCAAGAAGAACTTCGACATATTCACTATAATCTGAACAATGAAATGAGCTCTATTGGCCCAAAAATGTTAACTCAAATTGATGCATGCTTACGTCAAGATTTCCCCTCTCATTGTACAATCCCGTTTGGTGGTTTCTCCATGATTGTTCTTGGTGACTTCAAGAAATTTCCTCCAATAAAGGACATCCCCATGTATGCAGGCTCATCCCTTAGACATTAGAGGAAATTTGGGGTCTAAAATGGGCCTTATAAGAAAATGCACCAACAATAATTTTTGTGATTTGGAATTCAAGAACCAATATAATTTCAATAAAATGAGTCAACCATAATGGTTGAATTGACATATTTGTCATAAAAGAAAACTGCTTTTTGTGTTCGTATTTTCGACATACCTCCTTTTGTTTTTACTCAAATTTGAAGTGAGAGAGCTCATTGTATGCAGAATTTAATTCTGCATCCAACAAGTACCTGCACTGCATACTTTTGATGGACCTTGCTAACCCCAAAACAAGAAATACCTGAAAAAATGTGATGATGGTGTCATCATCATGTTTTTTAGGTATTTCTTGTTTTTGGGGTAGCAGGGTCCGTCAAAAGTATGCATTGTGGGTAGTCGTTTGATGTGGAATTAAATTCCGCATCCAACGAGGTCTCTCGCTCATAATTTGAGTAAAAACATAGGGAGATATGTCGAAAATACGAACAAAAAAAGTAGTATTTTTCATTCTTCCTCCAAAATTAATAACTATTATTTTATTATTTTAATTATTATTTTATTATTTTCCTTAGGAGGCCCATTTTAGACCTCAAATTTCCTCTAATGACTTCTCTTTGGTGTACATTTGATACTTTTTTCATGCTCAATACCATTTTTTGACAATAAGGAGGTAGCGCTTCTCAAATTGTGTTTTTCCAACTCTTACTAAACATTAAAAATGGAACACCAACTCTTGAGGACTAGGCACTCTTAATGACAAGAACAACATAATCCCTTTCACATGCAGAACAATGTTTATTTGAACAATATACCTACTTGTATGCCACTAATAGCTCTCTTTCACTACACAACAAACACATGCTCAAACACCTCAATATGCCAATTGCACATTGCCTTGCAGAACAAAAGAACATACATGTCCTCCAATCCATAGATGATGAATAGTTACCATTAGATATTGTTCTAGCTATTGGTGAACAAGTAATGTCAACTGCTAATTTATGTCTTGGAGGAGGCCTTGTTAATGGCTCACTTGGAAAAGGCATTGACATTGTATACAAATCCAACAACCATCCTCCTACTTTACCATCCTTTGTTGTTGTCAAATTCCTCCACTAAAAAGGATCCTTATGAGATACTTCTAATCCTACTTATGTTCTCATCTCTCCCATAACAAGAGTAATGCATCAGCAACTACCACTTTGTATGGTATGGGGTTTAAAAATTCATAAAGAACAAGGTATGACCCTACAAAATGAATTAACAGATATTGAAAACATTGATAGACAAGGGCTTACATTCAATGCAATATCAAGAGTTAAATCTCTGCCAGGCCTTCACATTTCTCCATCTTTCTCTTCTGCTAGATACTCTTGCATGCAATACAATCCACATGTCCAATGTACGAAATAGGAGGAAAGCTTAATTGCTTCAAGCTCTTTAAAACCAAATTTTACTTGAATCTTTTCATGGTTTCCTCTATAGATGTACTATTTTCCCTCTAAACATATGTTTGTGATTATAATACTTCTTCTATTGGTCACATTTATCTTCTTCCCATTATTTAATGTATTGTTACAATTCCAAAATAAATAGAATATCATTCTTCTTGAAATGTATCACTTAGATGTTTCCCCATTTATTGGTTCAATTCAACAAAGCAAATAATCACTTAAATACATATTCCTTTGTTAGCATCAGGTTCAATTTGTTTTCATGGTGGTAACCAACATAATTGAAACTAAGATCAGTTGACAGAAGTAATTTAAAATTAAATAAGAAACATTACCTATGGTTGACAGGTAGGTTATTGTAGTTCACTAATGACTATGAACATCACAACCAATCCTTTAACCTATCAAATAACGTAACCAAGCCTTTATGTTCGCATTAACATTTAGATAGAAAATAAAATGATACATTGAGAAGAGAAAACCAAAAATGTGCCATGGGGAATCAGTATACCTAAATAGTTAATTTGTAATAGTGGAATACATAATAGACATGTGCTTTATCCCCTTTAATAGTATGCAACATTGGATTAGTAACAACATCACATACATTTTTCACAGTCAATTTTATTAACCTGAAATGTTCAATCCTAGCAACATTGCTAAAATATAGACTTTTATATGTTAAGTGTTTATACTTTTGTCATCAACGTAGTTAATAATACATCTGGAGTCATGGTTTTTTATCAAACTCATCCCTCCATAACAAATGCCTCTTCATCAACCACATTTATTACTTTTCTCTTTATTATTTTTAACTCTGTTTAAATTTATTAGTCACGTCCTTCCGCATTTGTCCTTTCCACAATGTCCAGATAATAATCAAATAAAACGATTTGAAAAAATAGATATGAAATGCAAGTTGAAAATGGAATATGAAAGCGTTTATTCATTTTTTCATGTCATTACAACTTGACAGGTGTTTTTCCACGACCTGCAACCCGCATTTATGGATTACGTATATGGAACTTCAATTTATTTTCTTATTTTTTCCCTTTCTGCAATCCACAATTTCTCTTAATAAAATATCTATTTTATGTTCCCCATTTTCACAAACCCGCAATGCAGATTGCGGAAAACAGAAATTATTTCCATTAATATTTCTTCTATTTCTGATTCCCTAGTTCCACAACTTGCAATGTGGATTATGGAAAGTGGAAACTTAAAAAAAAAATTGCAAGTTTTCCTATCCGCAACTCGCAACACACAAATATTTTCGAGTTTACGGATTGTCGAAGCTAACAAATTTATTCCTCATTTCCTCTTAGATGATGTAATCTTTGGGAAAAACCCATCTATGATAGTCTAATAAGAAATTTGTTGTAAGACCATTATGTCTAGGACTATCCTCATGTCGCTGGCAGCAACAGATCCCATTTTAAGCTGCTAAAATGAGAACCCCCTCACCCTTTAGATTGAATTTTGAAGCCACTATCTTCTTATGGGGATTTTTGAACTATAAGTATTGTGGTTTTTCCTTAATAAAATTTCCTTATAAACCTTGTTTTTTTGGTTTTGTAGATTGCGGAAGTGCTCTTTTCTTTTACACATATTTTTCATTTCCGCAACCCACAATGCGGGAATTAGAGTTTTATTTTAATAAAAGTTTGGATTTCCGCAACCTGCAACTCGCAATGTAGATTGCGGATTGTGAAATTATTTTTCAAAATAAAAATTCTATCTTTCGGTTCTGCCTTTGGAGCTAGAAACATTTTTGACGATACTACTCAGACTGTTGAGTTCGTGGATGCCAACAAATCTCTATGACACTACCTCCATTTCTAGTGGAGGACTATTGCGATACCTTCATGTAGGTGTCTTTTTGTCCTTCATGCAGGGTGACCTTCATCACAACCGTGCCACCAAATTTTAGCACAGGCCCGTGAGTCCAAGAGTAAAGAGCATTGAGGGAATGTCAGAGCTTGAGTTTGAGTGACATGTAATAACCAAGATGAAGGAATGATGACTTTCACCTCCATTAATACCACCATCAGATAATACACGATACCATTAATACCATTTGCAAACAATACATGATACCAGATATTGCTATTGATGTTGATATCATTGCATCACCGGGTCTTGGGACCTAAAAACCTATGCCACCATCACTGGTATTGGACCAATATAATGATAGTAAACTACAAATTAAAAAATTTCAAATAAATAAATGATATTTATACTACAATTTAACATTAGGGAAATGCCAATATAAAAAATCAGAATTGGAATTAATTCACTTTCATGATTTATATATATCCCCTTATTGGGGACATAATAATATGGCTTATATACATACCACAATTACCCTATATTAATTACAAGTTTTTATGTATATATAAAGATTGGCCAGCTATATTAATTAATAATATGGTTTATATATATCGATCAACCTATATCAATCACGGCCACACATTTAAAAGTTGTTGATATACCTCAATCTAGGTATATAACCTATATTAGTAATGAATATGGTTTTTTAGTGTTTGGTGAATTATTATTATTATTATTATTATATTTATAAATGAAAACATAGAAAATAAATAATATAATTAAATAGATAATAAATACATAAATAATAATTCAATTAAACAAAAAATAAATAATTTGTAGTTGACTTAAATCCATGGTTGACATTGGTCTAGATTTGACTTCAATGCATAATTAGCATTGAAGCAAGGCTGATTTCAATCCAAGGTTGAATTTAACACATAGTTGAGTTTTAAGCAAGGTTGAATTCAGTCTAAGGTTTACTTCAATCCAAAGGTGGCTTCAATATAAGGTTGACTTCAATCCGAAGGTGGCTTCAATATAAGGTTGACTTCAATCCACAACCAAATTTTAAAAAATGGTTGACTCAGTTTGAACCATGATTGACTTCAATCTATAACTTTGACTTTTAATCAAGCTTGAAATCAATTTATAGTTGACTTCAATCCACAACCAAATTTTAAAAAATGGTTGAATCTCTTAGAACCATGATTGAATTCAATCTATAACTTTGACTTTTAAGAAATCTTGAATTCAATCCAAGGTTGACTTTAATTCATGGTTGACATGAATCCATAGTTAAATTTTATGCAAGGATGACTTCAAGCCAAGGTTGAATTCAATTCATAGTTGACTTCAATTCAAGGGTGACTTAAATCAAAGGGTGACTTCAACCCAAGGTTGACTTCAATGCATGGTTGACTTCAATCTAAAGTCAACTTCAATTCAAGGTTGACTTCAACCATATTTGACTTTAATATATGTTTGAATTCAATTCATATTTGACTTTTAAGTAATATTTCCTTCAATCCAAGGTTGGATTCAATCAAAGGATGACTTCAATGCAAGGTTGAATTCAATCCATGCTTGATTTCAATTAATAGTTGACTTCTATAAAAGGTTGACTTCAATTCATGGTGGAAATCAATCCATAGTTCAATTCAATGAAAGGTTGAATGAATTACAAGGCTGGGGGTTCAATACAGTCTCTCCTCATGGTGGTGGATGAACTGAACGGCTCATGGTTATAGGAAGGTTTGCTTTGTTGTTCATACCCTTAAGACATTTTACATCTTACAACCTGATCAACTACAAACTATATCGGTTCAGAGACGTGGGGTCGGATAGAGATGAAATGATTCTTTGATTGCAAGAGATAGAGATATTTACCCATTAATCGATACCCTTGTAATAACCCCTTCTTCAAATGAATAGTGGAGAGAGAGACCATCTTATCTAATATGGTAAGGTGTTGTATTATCACGAATGGTATTGGCTACCAATACAGTGAGGTCTTCAATTCATGATATAATTCAATCAAAGAGTAACTTTAATCCATGGTTGACATGAATCCGTAGTTAACTTCAATCCATAATTAGCTTTTATCTAAGATTAAAATAACGGTTAATAAAAACCATTAACAAAAATGATTCCTTCTTCTTTCTATCATTACCGATTCTAACTCCTATTTATATCAAATAATTACTTAACAAAATATTTCCCAACTCAGAGGTTTATACCGAATAATGACGTAAAGAAAGTTATTCTCTCATGCTGCCCCGCTACTGGATGTAACAGTCCTTTGACCCAAATAACTTCTAATGAAACTTAGTTCATTCTTAATTCCCTCCCTGCCAAATATATATTAACAAAGGTTCAAGCAATTTGGATAGATATTTTGAGCACTTTTGGATTGATATTGTTGTCGTTCTCCGATGTTTCCATCTCTTTCAAATAAAGAGACAAAGAAAAATTGCCTGATTAATTTCAAGCCATTCAGCACCATATTCGAATAATTTCACCACCATAAGGGGTGTTCGCATACCGCCAACTCGTTAAAAGCGTTCCTAGTGGTGATTGAAAGTAGCTCCAGTACCTTTGTTCCTAAATATTGCAGCTAAAATGTCCAAGGAATATCAAATGCAGTGACATGATAGGTATGGAAGCCATGCTTATGAGTTTAAAATCCAACAAAAAGTAGCAACGCCAGGCACATAAAATTCTCTGAACACCAAAATTGTAGTCTGTGATCCATGACCATTACTCTTGTGGATGGACTTCCTACAAAAATAGGAAAAAAAGAGAATTAATGACCTTTCTTGTAGAATTTTTGGCAAAATAAAACATGCCATCAAGTGAATACTTGTTAAAACATACCTGAGTAGTTGTTGGAAGTTGAGGCAAAATAATGTGGCATTGAGGGTGATCCATTTAGCAGGCCTGATGATCATCAACCCTGGCTGATATTTACTACTGTTGACATTTAGTACTTCTGTTACTATTGTTGTTATTTATATGTACACATGTTATTTACTACTACTAATATTCCTATTAGGATTATTAATCCTCCCTTGGTCAATTGTCTATTAGATTAATTATCCTAACATAGGAACCTTTATTATTTATTTGGGTTCATTACTACAATTGGGTACACTTGGCCTAATGGGGCCACATGTACCAGTCACTAGAGTGTCAGGAACACCGCTAGAGGTTAACTGCCACTTACTGCATGTGCATGTAGAAGTTTGGGCACGTCCTAGACCAATCCCTACATTTTAGGAGACACTGGGAGTCCCGACAACAACCTACTTCAGTTAGTTGGAGTTAGTACTAGTTAGTCTCAGTTAGACCCCAGTTACTTTTTGTTAGTTCACAATCAGTTAGCTAGCACATTCCTTGCATGGATAATGCATGGATGCATGTGGAGTAGGTGCTTTTTCCCACCTACCACACTCAGTTACACTGAGTTAACTAGCCATCATTGATTGATTGAGTTGGTTGGAAATATGGGAGTTGATTTTGGACTCCGATATTGATTGATACACCATGAGTTAGAGATTCAGTTAGATACAGTCAGATATGCATGGTAGATTCAAATTTATCCCTAATGAATTATAATTATTCCTATTTGTAAACTATTGTAACAACAAATTATTATTGTGAATGATACTGTAAATTCCTGAGCAATACCTGTTCGTTTCTTGTGTGGTGTCTTTTGTTCAGTTTGTATCTTCATTCTCCTTTTATTGCAAACATTATTAGAACTATCTGATTGAATATCTAAATGGCATTCAAATTCTACTATGGTATAAGATCCTTCTCAGGTAGGTTGCATGCTTGTTTCTCCCCATCAAACATCAGAAGCATCTGGGTTTCGACAAAAGTCCCCTATGATGATTTTCTAGTCCTTGATTTATTCAGAGTAGCAGAGAGGGCGTGGAAGACCCTAAAAATATGTTCATGTCAAGCGTAAAATCATCATTCTAACAGTTCAAATGTTTTAGTGTGTTATTGCACTGAAATTGACATGTGCTACGTAGCTTGTGTGAAATATTTGCGGTACTTTCAGCTAGAGAAATTATGAGTTCTCAAACTCTTGAACCATAGATGCTCACAACTTCCAATTATCTTGATTGGAATATTGATATGCGTCTGACCTTGCACAAGCATGGCTATCGCAGAATCATACATGGATGGGAGCCTAAGCCTCATCAGCCAGTTGAAAGGAACAAATTTATGAACCATTGTGATGAAGCATTCAGGTACTTATGTACTTATATATCCAGAGATCTCCTCTTCCACCTAGAAGGCATGAGGACTCCCAGAGAATCCTCAGAGAAGATTGATATCTTGTTTAACAAACAAGATGAGCTTCGAGGACACATTGTGGAGAATGGGTTGGTATATTTACATTCGAGCAGTTTCGAAACCATTGAGAAATTATTTACTAAACTCAAGTCTCTGGTACTTCAATGCAGATAGTGCGGAATAGAGTGGAAGGATGAGCATAATGTCCTTTCCATACTTTATAAACTAGGCCCTGAGTATTCTGTATTTGTTTCCATATTTCATTCCAAGTAGGAAATCTTTCCTTATTGGAAGGTTCCTTCATTAGATTCTTTTTCTGAGTCCTTAATCAAGGAGCAAGACAAGTTGTTGTGAATGGGAGTCATCAAGACCTCCAAATATCAAGCTCTCCTAGTTACTGACTCTTCCAAAATGAAAGAAAAGGGGAAATCAAAGAAGAAGGAGCAAAAGGCAGTTGATTCAAAGCCTAAACAGAATAAACAAACTTTTGCAGGGGCCTTCGACTCTAAGAAAAAGAAGTTTGAAAAGAAGTTATGTCCTTATTATGAAAAGGGGTACCATCTTGAAGATCATTTTATGAGGAAGGAACTTGATGAAATGACAACGCTTCTCAAGTAGAATAACATTGCTTCCCCAAGAGGAAAGAATCTTGATGAAGAACCACAAATAGAAGATACTGAAAGGTGTCATGCTTTGAAATAAACTATAGGTGTCATGCTTTGAAATAAACTATCTCTCCATCCTTTGCATACATAATATATTCTGGAGCTTCCAACCACATGGTTTCTTCCAAAGAATACTTCTCTACCCTCTCACTCTCAAAGGGGCCTAGCATTCTCATGGGAGATGATTCCTAGATTCCAACAGAAGGAAGTGGCTCAGTCAAAGCGAAGCATGGTGAGTTCAAGAATGTCTTATATGTGCCCTCCCTTGCTGCTAACATGTTATCTATTTATTATATGACTCATACATGCTCTCCCAAGATATTTATATTCAATTTATAGATGGTTGATATTACATAAAAATCCACTGGACAACTTGTAGTGAAAGGTAATGCAAATCACTCTACCAAAGCTTATGATTTCTCACATTTCTTACCTATTTCTCCTCCTACAACTTTATTGTCTCATGCTAACAACACCAACAAGATTTGGCATGAGATATTTGGCCATCTCCATTTCAAATATCTAAATCTAATCCACAAGGATAAAATGGTTGAAGGTTTCCCCCCCATCCAAACTTCCAATGGAGTATGTGCTAGTTGCTTGGTAGGTAAGCATCCAGAAAAGAAGTATGATTTTGGGAAGGAACATAGAGCTGCCTCTATACTTGATTTGCTACATAGTGATGTAGCAGGACGTATGCCCACAAAATCCATTAATGGTTGCAGGTACTTCCTCACCTTTATTGATGATTGTTCTAGGTACTGTTGGATCTACTTCATGAAACAAAAATCACAATTTTTTGAGACTTTTAAAGTTTTTAAGGATATGGTTGAGAACAGTTTCAATAAGAAGATCAATTCAATAAGATTTCATAAAGGAGGAGAGTACATCAAAGGATATTTCCAGATTTTATGTGAATTAAAGGGGACTCGAATGGAACACTCAGTTCCATACACACAACAACATAATGGTGTGGCTGATAGGAAGAACAGATCACTGAAAGAGATGGAAGCATTCCTTTTCCATGCCAAGAATCTACCTCCTTCTCTTTGGGCTGAGGTAGCAAACTATGCTTCGTATTTACATAATAGGGTACCCCACAAGTCAGTGGTTGGGGTCACTCCATTCGAAGCACTACATGGGTATAAGCCCAATGTCACTCATTTGAGAATTTTTGGTTCCAAATATTGGGATAGAATACTACTTGACAAGAGGAAGGCCTTCCTAGCCCAAAGTAGCGAATGCATTCTGTTGGGATATGCAAAAGATGCAAAATATTACAAACCGATGGAGGTTGCAACTAGAAGACGCTTCATTCAAAGAAGTGTCCAGTTTGAAGAAGATCAGCTGCATGATACTCCTCCAGTAGCACAGGAAGGTATAACTATTTCTACACCTATTTTTGATGATGATGTGCTATAGGTTTCATATTCATATGAAGAAGATCACATTCAGCATGATCCTATTATTAAGAATAAATCTCAAGAGATTCTATATCCAGATCAAGTAATTATTCCTAATCAGAAGCCTAAACCCAGATGGGCTCAAAAGCTTCTTGATGCAGCTGGAAGTGGTGTTGGAGATCAAGAAGATAGAAAAAGAACAAGGTCCCAGTATCAGAGTGAGCATGTTGTACTATCTCTCACAGATTCACTCTATACAGTATGCTGCAGCAAAATTCTATGTTGGTGCTACTTGATGATGGTGAATGATCAACTACATTGCCCACAGAAGAAAAAAATTGATCATTCCCTACCTTCACCATCTATAAGAGACAAACATAGTCACCAGTTTAGAAGTACATTGAGAGGTCTACTGATGGACCATGCTGCTGCATAGAGCTGCAAATTTGCAGCAGTGCTTTTTCTCAAGTTATTTTTCTAAGGAGGAAGCTTCTTTATTCTAAATATAGCTTGCAATTTTCTATTTCCTGCTTATTTTGAGGGGGGGTTTACCCATGAGGTTTTCCCCTGTTTCCACAGTTGTATTTAGAAGCATTTTTATTCCTATCTTTTAGATTGTATTTGGGTGACCTATGGTCTTGTTACCGGGGCCAACAGTTATCCAAGTTAGGATTAAGGGGGGGTTTTAGGATTATTAATCCTCCCTTGGTCAAATGTCTATTAGATTAATTAGCCTAAGCTAGGAACCTTAATTAATTATTTGGGTCCATTAGTACAATTGGGTCCACTTATCCTAATGGGGTCACATGCACTAGAAATTGGAGTGTGGGAACACTGCTAGAGGTTAAGTACCACTTAATTCATGTGTCTGAAAAAGTTTGGGCACCTCCTAGACCAATCCCTACATTTTAGGAGCCACTAGGATTCCTGACACCAACCTACCTCAGTTAGTTGGATTTAGTACTAATTATTCCCAATTAGCCCCTAGTTACTTTTAGTTAGTTCACAATAAGTTAGCTAGCACATGCCTTGCATGGATAATGCATGGCTGCATGTGGAGTAGGTGCATTTTCCCACCTACCACACTTAGTTGCACTAAGTTAACTAGCCATCACTAATTGATTGAGTTGGTTGGACATATGGGAGTTGATTTTGGACTTCGATATTGATTGAGACACCATGAGTTAGATATTTAGTTAGATACAGTTAGATCCACATGGTAGATTCATATTTCTCCCTAATGCATTCAAATTCTTCCTATTTGTAAACTATTGTAACACCGAATTATTATTGTGAATGATACTGTAAATTCTTGAGCAATTATACTTGTCTTTTTCGTGTGTGGTTTGTTTTGTTCAATTTGTATCTTCATTCTCCTTTTACTGCAAACATTATTAGAACTATCTACTTGAATATATAAATGGAATTCCAATTCTAATAATTCCATTTAAAAAAACATTTAGAAAACACATTCCAAGAAACACATTAATTAATATTTCATTTAAGTATTGAAGTAGCAAAAGAAAGTATATGAAAACTCTAACATGGGCATGGGCACAAAAAAATGACAAACAAAAACTTGTTTCATCCTTTTAAAAGTAACATTAAACATAATTGTGGAACTAGACAACAATTCAATAACCCTCAAGAACCATGCTATAAGAATGCATCAAGAAATATTTGGCAATTGATAACTTCACATAGAGTTATCCCAACCGTTCAGAATCTGAACCATTCACCGCACCTGAAGATAAGAGAAATTGAAACGCGTATAAAATGAGTATGAAATTGATTCAAACAAATCAACGATAATACAAAAAATAATACTTTATAAATAAGCGATAAGATAATAGTACAAAAGATAAGACAAATTAGAAGGGTTTGAAAACTTCACCCCATTTAATTTTTTAATGAAATCCTCAAAAATTCAGTTGTCACTTTCTTCTAACTTGTATGTACTATCATTCTTGATATTGTATGATAGGCTTTCCGTTTCTATAATAGAATCAATTCGTATGAATAGATAATTTGTTGAATCATACTTGTACATGCATTTCCCCTTTATTCTATTGTACCAACAACATTGAAGCTCAACACCTTCAGGCCTATCCAAAAGATCGATGTCATTACGGTAATCAAACACCCTATTGCCATCCTTCTTTGTTATTATTTGAACTCTTCCAATGTACCAAGTCCCCAAAGAAATGTCGTGCTTTGTACTTAGAGATACGAATTTTCTTGTAGTACGGTCAGATATAGCTATAAAATCGCTCTCAAACGAAAACTCTCAATCTGATCCAATTCCAAAACCAATTGCAACACCCTTTTTGGGGGCCCTCTCATCGTGCCTAAAGTATAATCCATTCCTCACTTTAGTCAATATATCTTTTGATAATGTCACTTTTCCATTCAATTGACTAACCAAACAATATTTTTACATGTCTTTTCCATCGAGCTCCACCACTGGTTTGGTATTTATGTTTATATTTTCATCAACGGAATCTAAAATACCATCCAACTCATGCCTCCACTCACTTTCCATCTTTGAAATTCACTATCATTGAGTAGCATAAAAGATAGATATTGGAATATGGACGTGGAATGACCCGATGGAGAATTATCAATCAATTCATCCACATCTTCGAATGTTCGACCATTGTGATCGTCTATCCATGGTTTAAAGCACCAAGAATCTTTTGTGTGTATTTTTGGTTGCATGCCAAGACCTTGAAAAATTCCCTATGCATCCTCCAATCCTATCTTGAGAGTTTCTATAATTTTATTATATGTGGATATTGAATCATATTTTGACAATACATCTCCTTCCTCTACTGTTTGTTGATGCAATTTACTCCAGATACTCATTTGTTTCTTATGATATTTATTGAAATGAATCCCTTGGGGATTTGATTCTTCTTCAACAACTCTATTAAGGGTTCCAATAGCATGAAGTACGTTAGGGAAATCATATTCCCTCTCTACTCCAACCATGCCACCGACTTTGCTAAAGAATTTCTCACATACATCTGACCTAGTCAGGTGCAATGCACATGGCAAGTTAGAGTATTGATCACGAAATAATCTCATCAACAAAACCGCATAGTGGGAAGAAATTTTCACATCTTGATATGCTTCTCTTCTAATGAAATTGTTGCAGCTGCAACTGTTCTCCCCAAATCTCTTAAATTTTGGGCCCCTCCTCATGATGGAATATTGCTTCAGGTTGTTTTATCCTTGATTGTTGATCATGTTTTAAGTTTGGATATTTTCTTAACGATTTATGTGCAGCCTGTTGCCGGATTTTGTTTGTGTTTGAAGTTTGCAGTGGGTCGTAGAGTTGAGTTTTGTATTGCTAATTGTTCTCTGATGGGTCGCCGTTTTGAAGGTGAAATGGTTTCCTGACTGCTGTTGAATTTTTTGGGGCTATCCAAACACTTATTGTTTTTCTAGTGATCGGGCGTCATTTTTTGTTTAATCAGAAGCCTTAGCCATTTCCTCTTCCGCCGTTGCGGCTCCCAAAACGGTTTGGCACCCGAAGTCCAAAACAATCCTCCTGCCGATGCATGTTGACTCTTTTCGTCACGGACCCGTAGTGGTTTCCATTCCGCCATTGCAGCTCTCAAATTCCTTTGGCTTCCGTGCAATGTCTGCCGACTACCGATTGAGCTTTTCCCACCCGCGTTTCGGGTGTCTCTAACTTTTTCCCTTCCGCCGTTGCAGCTCTCAAAGTCCTTTAGTTTCCAAAGTGAAAAATCTTCTGACTTTCGCCTAAAGCCTTTTCCGCCCGCGTTTCGCCTGTCCGTAACTTATGTCTCTTCCACCATTGCGGTTGGGAAAGCCGTTTGGCCTCCGATGTTATTTCCTTCCGACTGCCGACTTTAAGTTTTCCCGCCTGCGGATTGGTCTACCCTTCCGACGTCAGTATTTTTTTTAGCCGCCGAAGAGTTTCCTGTTGACCGTCGTTGGCTAGGTTTGTCAAGCCCGCAGGTGGTGTGCCTGGCCATTTCCTTGTGGAATTGTCGTTTCAATTGGTAGAATTTGCTGCTTTGATTTGTAACGCAGTCCCAACAAATGATGCTTGTCGATTGATTGCAGGTGGGTTCGGTAGATCAGGCAAACTGCTGCAGTGTGGAGGAAGACAGACCGTTTGGTAGAGACAGGGCTGAAATTAGCAAGATCGTAAGAGGGACAAATGAAGGAAAAGACAAAATGAATGAGGACAGAGGAGCAGCTCTGAAAGGTCCGGCAGTTACTCAACCAATCACGAGCATGTAAAGATAGAGGAATATGAAGCATTTAGAAACTGAAAGGTCAGGCGTTTGGGGGGGAAACCCAAGCGGTCTGCAGTTGTAGTTTAAATATTGGAAAGGAGGACTTAGAGAAGGAATTTTTCCTTGGAAGAAATTGTAACCCATTTGCTTGTAAGAGGAACTATTTCGTTTTACAATTAGAAACTGCAACTTTTTCCTGCTAGAGAAAGCGAAATGTGGAATGTATCAATGTGATTAAATGAACAATGTTGAAGGGGAACTATTTCGTTTTCAGCTGTGTTTCATTAACTGTGAGAGTGTTTAACTTCCTGAGCCTATGTTCTTGTTGAATGTTTTTTCAGTATATTTCGTGATGTTTTCCACTATGAGTGATGAATGTTGTTCATAAAACAATTGGCTAACCGGTTGTTAAAAAATCTGCAATTGTTCATGTGTCTTGAAAGAAGTATCAGCTATCTGTAACTTTTCATTATGCATGTGCAAAATATATTACTCACCAATGAATGATAATCCTGCTCCCTAGGGATAGTTTAGGTAGTTAGTTTATTTTCTTGTTGTGTGCGATTTGGATGCTTGTGAGCCTTAAGACGAGAGGTAAGAACCTGCGCATCACATTGTGATTGTTCCTCGCATCTTTATCACCCTGCATTGTTAATTAGGCACGTGCATATCATACTTAAGTCAAAAAATACAAAAATTACACGGTGGACCGGGTCGCGACCGGTAAAGCCTTTGTTTTGTTACTTTGACCTACGGTAGCCGGACTACAAACCGGACGGATTCCCCATACCAAACAGTCACGGGCTAGTTGGGAATATTGACCGAGGAGAATCCCTTACTATTGTTGCCTGCGAATTTCAAGGCCTCAACAGAAATTAATGTTGACAATAGTATTTGCTTGTTCTCTCACCCAACATAGCCATAACGTGAGGAAATGATGGACTCTTGAATAATTTCACACTCTTTCTCAAAGAGTCAAATTAGGAGACAAAAACATATCAATATAGTCAACAAAAACTGCTAGATAGGTCTCTGTACCCATTTTACTCTCTATCCTAACCACCTGTACTCATTTCCTTCAAGCACTTCCAGACATTCTCCTTGAAGCAATGCGTTGTGCTAAACCCTAGTTTTGGCGATCAATCCTCTCTATATCCTCACTTTTAATCTTGTGGTCATCCACTTTTGAAATTATTAGAAACAATTATTACATTGTTAAAACCAATCAACTCTTCTCCAACAATCAGATCTCGTTGACCACTAAACAAAGGATTCACTAGCTTTTTTCCATTATGGATGTAATCTTGGTCATGAAGTCCCGTTACTTTAAATCCATAATACAACCTAGTTAGCCTCCATCCTTCCCATTGAATTTGATATCTCATGCTTTTCATTGACTAATAATCCTTCAGCATAAGCATTCTTCTCCTACTATCTCCGTTTCAGGAATGACCAATAATAGGTCCTAAAAAATGTTCCACGTATTTCTTCCATAGGTTTCTACTTTTTCCCATTTTCGATGGACAAAATTTGCATCAAACTAGTTTCACTTTGGAAGAACAACCACAACAAAATGGGGAAGCTTCTCATGTAAAGGGTTTGCAATAATAACACATGCATAATGGCCAATCACACAATTCTTGAAGGCATCTGTAATAATCTCATAGCCTACAGCATCCTCACCAACTGTCACCAAGAAATGTGATTGGCACTTATGTTCTTCTTTCTTACCACAAGAACCCGTCAATGTATCACTTTTTGATACCCAACTAACATATTTTTTCACAATAATTTCATATTCAACAAGGTAATTACAAGAATTGGGTCCTCTATACCATGTTTGGCTTTATAGGAAGCATAAACTTTTTCGATTGTCTGAAAAATGTCCTCTTGCTCCCCTGGGATATATGTCAATGATTTTCTAACTTTCCTTAAAGTCGTAGATATCGAAGGGCCATTTAGATTCAAGCTAATAAAGTCATGATTTCTACCATGAAAATAAACAAAATAGTTGGAACCATCTAACAACTTAGATGGTATATACTCAACTCCTAACTTTAAAGAATATCGTTATTATTGATTTATTATCTAGTAATAATTGTTTTAACATCTTATAGAGTAAAAGAATGCTCGACATATATTTTATTTAGTGAGCATGCCATGCCTTAAAAAACATATATGCATAAAAATATCGAGTGTAAATAGGAAAGCATGTTAACCAGTCGTGCAATCGATACTTGAAAATAAGTAAAACATACATTACATAGTCAGAAAGATAGATGATACCATTTTTATAAAGATTCTAAAGGAACTATTGTTCTTGTTTCTAAAATAAAATCTGAAGTGCCATAGAGTGTAGCTTAGTCAGAGAGATTATGAGCTCGAAATGTAAACCTCAGTGAACCAAAACCTGGTCATGAAAACCAAGATCATTAAATTTGTTTGATGATGCATAGTTTCTGCACTTTCAACTAGAGTTGATGGATTTAAGGTTTTGGAAGAAAAATAAAAAAGTATTTCATTAAGAAAAATCGACATAGTATGGTGTAAATTACCACCAAAATGGGAATGGATACCATATTAACCATCCAGCCCCAAAAAGATTGTTCTCCTGCAATGGACAAAAATAAAGTGTAAAAGATTAAATCCACGGGAAGGAACTCGTAGGGGATAAATCCTATCTCAACTTTGACTCGTAGATTGAGGAATTACTGTTCATTGGAGACAACCATGGTAACATCCATGAAGTTGATGAACAAAAGTTATAGAGGTTAGAGCACAATTTCCTCCAATCACCTTATAAAAGAGACAACATAACAACATAAGAAATGGATACGAAATAAAAAATTTAGGATATGAATAATTATTGTAGACAAGAGACAAGGTTTCAAGTTATTTACTGTAATCCCTAGGTGAGACTATGGACAATCAAATACATATGTGAAAAACAAAGAAAAATAAGCAGTCATATTCAAAATGCTGCAACTTACAAAGCTTGCTTCCTCTTTTCCAACTTCTTTTTCTCCATCGCTTCTGTGGATTTTTCTTTTTTTTTAATCACAATAACCACTACAAAGGAGGCTCTCCCACCATTTCTTTATATGGTACACTTAGCTGCTTCAACAAACTTAAGCAAAAACAACCCTATATCTCAAATACCTAGAAGAGGAACAAAAAAATGGCAACCCAACCCGCATATCAAACAAACCTGAAACATCATGGGATTTCCTTAGCATTTCCTTAAGCATGTTACAGAGGATACTAAAAACCCCCCTTGTCAATAATAATAAGAAAATATAATAAGGCAAGTAAATTACCACTTGCAACGTCCCAATTATAAGTCATATCGATATTTTACAATACTCCCACTCAAAAACTTACCAACACCACCAAACAATCTTTAGAACTCTCTATTAGTCTTCGAATCCTTACAACTACAAATGTTTGGCAAACGATCACAACTGGTTGGGACGAACGAGTGTGTGATGCGCCCAAACACATACTCGGGTTCTCATATTGATCTCTCTATGCTTTTCTCCCATTCTTCGAGGGGTTAAAGTTCAATCTTCAAAATCAATTAAAAATAGCTTTGAAGGTCAAATTTTCAGCCGATGTATTCCAAGACAAAGAAGTGTTGAAAATTGTTGGCATTTTGGGTTATGGCAATGAATCTGCAAAAGGAAACAACAAGGAAGCACTGACCATTTTTACAAGCACTACTATCCTCTAAATCGGTTGCGCACTAGAGTCTATCATGTTTTAGAATTAATTTAAATAGAAAATGTAGAAACAATCCTCTATATCCCAATGATCATGCCAATCATTCGTTTCTCACAGATAAACAAGGATCATATTGGTAGGATTCCTGCATTATTTTATCTCGGAAAGCGTTAGAGAATGAAAATAAGAATAGTGTGGGGATTTTACCTGTAAAATCTGCCAAAATTTCCTCTGATACAAATATGATTCTTACCCCAATGCCCAATCCTCTGAGTATAGTAGATATATCCCGTGCTTCAATGCATGAATCCCGACTCTACGTTTCCTATCAGGGAGTCCTCGAGGTCTATAGCATGGTAGCTGTAATGAAAACTTATTGAAGCAAGGTTAATTTCAATCCAAGGTTGACTTCAATACATAGTTGAATTTTAAGCAAGGTTGACTTCAGTCCAAGGTTTACTTCAATCCATGGTTTACTTCAACCCAAAGGTGTCTTTAATATAAGGTTGACTCAATCCAAGGTTGACTTCAATCCATGACCAAATTTTTAAAAATGGTTGACTTTCTTTGAACCATGATTGACTTCAATCTATAACTTTGAGTTTTTAGCAAGCTTGAATTCAATCCAAGGTCAACTTCATTTCAAGGTCTACTTTAATTCATGGTTGACATGAATCCATAGTTGACTTTTAAGAAATGTTGACTTCAATCTGTTGTTGACGTCAATTCAAAGGGTGACATAAATCAAAGGGTGACTTCAATCCAAGGTTGATTTCAATCCATAGTTAACTTTAATCCAAGGTTGACTTCAATCTATATTTGACTTGAATTCATATTTGACTTTTAAGTAACATTTCCTTTAATCCAAGGTTGGATTCAATCAAAAGATGACTTCAATGTAAGGTTGACTTCAATCCATGGTTAATTTCAATTCATGGTTGACTTCTATCAAAGGTTGACTTCAATTCATAATAGACATCAATCCATAATTGAAATCAATCAAAGGTTGACTCAATTACAAGGCTGGGGTTCAATGGGGTCTCACCTCGTGTTGCTGGCTGAATTGAAGGGCTCGTGGTTTTGGGAAGGTTCGCTTTGTTGTTCATACCCTTAAGACATGTTACAGCTCACAACCCAATCAACTCCCAACTATCCTGGTTCAGAGACGTGGGGTCGGATAGAGATGGACTGATTCTTTGATTGCAGGAGATAGAGATATTTACCCATTGATCGATACCTTGCAATAACCCCTGCTTCAAATGGATAGTGGAGAGATAGATCATCTTGTCTAATATGGTAAGGTTTCGTCTTATCACGACTCGTATTCGCTACCAGTTTAGTAAGGTCTTCAATTCATGATTGACTTCAATCAGAGAGTAACTTTAATCCATGGTTGACATGAATCCGTAGTTAACTTCAATCCATAATTAACTTTTATCTAAGATTAAAATGACTGTTAAAAAAAGTTCTTCTCTCATGCTTCCCCACTACTGACTGTAACAGTTCTTTGCCCCAAATAACTCCCAACAAAACTTAGTTCCTTGTTTCCCTCCGTGCCAAGCAGCTACTAACAAAGGTTCGAGCAGTTTGGATAGATATTTTCAGCACTTTTGGATTGATATTGTTGTCGGTCTCTCTGATCCCTTTCAAATAAAGAAACAAAGAAACATTGACTGATTAATTTAAAGCCGTTCAGCGCCACATTCGAATAATTTCACCACCAGAAGAGCCATGCATTCCCATACCACCAACCCGTTAAACACGTTCATAGTGGCGATTGAAAGCAGCTCCAGTACCTTTGTTCCCAGATATTGCAGCTAAAATGTCTAAGGAATATCAAATCCAGTGACATGATAGGTATGGCAGCCATGCGTATGAATTTAAACTCCGGCAAAAAGCAGCAACGGCAGAATCGACAACATTCATTGAACCCCAAAAATGTAGTCTGTGGTCCACGGCCATTACTCTTGTGGACGGAGCAGCCTTATTGTTGTTATGTCTTTGTATGGGAATAATTGTGTGTTCCTGTTGTGGAAGTGGACCACAATTTATCATTGTTAACTATATATGCCTATAAACTCAGATTCAATCCTTTGAAGCAGACTGCCCACTGTGATATTTATGGCACATTCTCAAAGCTGCTTTGTGGGTTTGTCGCTTATTATATGGAATGGTTGTCTGCATGTTAAATTGTTGCACTGCTAAATTTGGAGGTTTGCGTGCTTGGGCACCACATTGCAACTTTTCATTTCGTTCACATATGAAACTTATTGTTTACATACGAGAATTGCAATAATTGTGAAGAATTTTTTTAATGATATGGACGTGTTTGCAGTCAACAAGCTAAATATTCCCACTGTTCACCATTGCTTTTTCCCACTGGTCACCATTGCCCTTTGGTAAATTTGGCAGTGTGTATATACACATGGTTGATATACCGAGAAAGTAGTGGAAAAGGAGATGTGATATATTCTATTCTATCTCTACTTGTGAATTGTCAAGATAGTTATGAAAGCTTTTGGGATTGCGATGTTTTAAGGATAGATTCACCCAGAAGCTCCGAGTCAACTCCTTTAATGAGGGGCCAATTCCACATGCATGGAAAAAACACGAAATAGATAGGATCTTAGTGCCAACCTACCCTTGCATTTTCTCGAGCCCCCTACCTAAACATCAACTACCTAACCCTTTCTTTATCTATGAACAATATCGAGTGGGAGCTCGAGCATGTCGATGTCAAACATGGATATATATATATTCCCCCTACCTAAACACCAACTACCTAACCCTTTTTTTATCTATGAACAATATCGAGTGGGAGCTCGAGCATGTCCATGTCAAACATTATATATTAGATTCAAAATAAAATGGTATGTTGTTGTTATTGTTGTTAGAAGGAAAAAAGCTTGTAATTTGTTATTCTTTGAGAATCAAAATTAGTAAAAATCAGTCTACATATCCCTACCTTTATAAATTTAGAAAGATATAACTAAACAAACCGTCTACAATCTTCAAAAAAACCAAAATACATCCCAAGAGCCCACCATACCCATCGGACCAACAGGGCCTCAAATCAACCTATAAGTCAAAACATCTTAACTTCAAAATACAAAAAAAAAACATTCATTGCTCGACAACGTCCCACTAATAAATTAAGTACATGAATAACACGCATCATCTAGCAAAACTCCATCCACAATTTATGAAAACTGGATAAGACTTGTCATATCCCCAATTGCAATCCTGGATAGATAATTTGCTTCTCAGTTGAAAAACGTGTAGATGTGCTTGAAAGAAATATCATGGAATCTCCTTTTAAGAATCTCAATCCTTCACATCCAACAATAAAAATGTAAATATTGCAAAGAGTTCAACCCATTAACCTAGTCTATAATACTCTTTGAATCCCCAAAGACACGAAGCCAGAGAAAACCTCTTTTTTTGGCAAACCATAATAAGCCCCAAAGAGCAAGAAGCTCGATGAAAATATTAGATCCATCACCCAAGCCCATCTTTAAGTTTCTAAAATGACTATCTATTATTCTAATGAACATACTTGCACCACATTTACCATTATGCTAGGCCACATAAAAAATCCATAAATAGCGTTAGTTGTTGATATAAATCTTCTTTCCCTTGGGAACATGTTCCCTTTTCCATTCCTGAAAATCAACCAACATTTATGAAACAGTAAAATAAACAGAGGGAGCCATATCTTGAAAGATACTTCTATTTCCCATATTCCAAATTTCCAAGAAAACAAAAAAAGGAAGCTCCTTAACCTTTTCCTTACTATTAAACCATCAAAGAAGAGAATCATCCGAGTTCCCCAAATCCCACCTATATCCCACCTATAGTGGACCAAGAGTAACCTATAGGCCTCCAACCAAACAGTCTTGAAAAGGGAACAATGAAAGAAGAGGTGTTCCTTTGATTTCAAATCAGTTTCGCAGAAAAGACAAAAACTCGGACCCACAAAACCTCGACGTTTAAAATTCTCCCATACCAAGATTTTATTCTACAATAATAACCAACTAAATCATTTCACCTTCAAGGGAATGGACCCTTTTCAAATCCATTTATACCACCATCAGAGAGAAGGAAGACCTATTTGAACCTAAAAAAAATCATAAGAAATTTTAGTAGTGACCGAGCCAGAATTAACATTTGGTTCCGAAAGTAAAACGTCTTCACTGTCTTCAAGGAACATTCCATCTTGATAAATAGAATCGATGAAGAGATTCCATTCTTCCCCAAACTCGACCGATAAGTTTAACTCCTCCAATGTATGCCAATAACTTGCAGAATTATCCAAAACATTCTTGATCTGAGCAAGAACCATAAATATTCTTCTGTGAAGCTTCACAATAAGATGCCTGGATAACAATCCACTTCCATAGACCCCTGCAATAGGATTGATACTGATAAAAAAATGAATTCCTCTTCCAACTTTCACGCTTAAATTATTTTTTATAGCAGACAGAGCTTTAATAAAAAATTTCCAAAGGAAAGAATAATTTGAAAACTTCAAATCCGTCTCTCTGATCCAACTTCTCAACAACCACTGTCTGATATATTTAAATTTGATAACCTTATTCCATAAACATATAATGAATAAATATCTCCACAAACTCTTGGCACAAGGAGACAAATTAAACAGTCTCAAATATTTTAAACCCTAACCACCTTTAAGTTTGGGAAAAGCTAAATTTTACCATGTTGTCAAATGGAATTTGGTGACATCCAAACCATGTGCCCAAAGAAAATTAAACATATTTCCTCTTAACTAGGTGATGATAGAAGAGGGGATAATAAATAAAGAGAACCAAAAACTCAGGTTGCTTTGCAATGTCGCGTTGGCCAAAACAAATTAACCCCCAATCGAAATCCACCTATACACACAACATCTTATTCTTTTGTCATACATTTTCAACAACTAGTTCCAATCATTGGAAACATAAGAGTTGAGCTTTAAGAAATAACCGAGATACTTGAAGCCATCGTTCAACGCAGACCACGAGCAAGGGAATATAGACATAATTTCATTATGCAATGGCTCGTCATCACATGAAGAAATAAAATGATGTTTTTGTTCACTAACCAACATACTAGATTCCTTAGAAAACATATCAAATACCTCCTTGTACTGCAGCCATTCCATCTTCAAACCATTACCAAAGATAAGAATATCATCCATGGATAACGGTCGAGTAATGAAGAGTGAATGAGAGAGATTCAAACCTTTGATATTCTTATCCACTCTTCTTTCACCAATTAATCTACTTAAACCCTTAATAACTAACAGAAATAGAAGCGAGGATAACATACAACCCTACCTAAGGCTTCTAGAACATTTGAAAAACCTAGAGGGTGAGCCATTAACCAATGTAACAATGTTTTCCGAAGAGATACACCCCATGATCCAACTCATAACCTCATATGGAAGACCTATCTGAATGAAGATAAGTCTGAGTAAAGAGGAATCCACCGTGTCAAAATATTTCACCAATTCAACTTTTAGAACAAAGGTCTTCAAATTTCCATGCTTAATTCTATGCAAACATTCTTGAGCAATCTTGAGTGCCCCAGTAATCTGGCGATTTGGTAAAAAACCAAATTGTTCCTCTAAGATGCCTCTACGAAGGACAACCTTGATTTTTTCAACAATGATTTTCGTAAAAAGATTGTACAAATTATTGTAGAGTGAAACAGACATGTTTGATTTGCTTTCAGTTATAGAGATTAAGGACTTTTACTTAGTGGAGGAAAGCATTTTTATTTTCTCTAAAAAGGTTATCAAAAAGTTGATGGTGTATATGTGGTAAATATGGAATCACAAAAATCAAAATCAATGGGATGATAAAATGATGTATCCTTTATGATTAGAATTATCAAGTTTTGGAGTTACATTGAAATTAAAGTTGATAAAAAATAGCAATGTTCATGTTGATAGGTATTTCCAAAGAGATACAACCCTCACATTTTAAAAATGAGAAATTTGAAGTAGTTATTTTTATAATTTTGTGGATCTTAAATTTTCTTTAAGTACAATTGAAACTGATATGAAGAAACATAATAACCATCATGAAATATTTTTCTTCACTCCAAAATAATGCATTATTCATTGCAAAATATTGCATACAAATTCATTAGTGGAATGGAAATTGAGGATGATGCTCTTTGAAAATTGGTACAAACAATAGTTTTGTATGGTTATCTTAGTGTTTTGGCCCCTATAAAGAATCTTGGAACAAAGTTGATAGAGTTCAAAAGTGATTCTTATAAGAGGAATTATGAGCTAAAATACAATTTCCTTACTCTATGATTAGCATATAATCATGGCTGCTAGCATTAATGGGGAAACATTATTCCAATTTATAACCACTAATTAGCATAAGGAAAATGGACTTTATTCAAGAAAATATTGTAATTAAAGATAAGATTTACTCTATGATGGGATGGAAGTTTTTAAAAATAAGGATTTGAAGACATGGATATTTTCATAATGAATCACCATGCATTCAAAATTTGGTACAAATGAAAGGTAATCAAGAAGAGGTGAGAAAATGAGATTCTATCATTGTGATATCAACCCAACGATACATTACATTGAGCTTAAGTACTAGTAAAGATCCATCATATATCTGGATCTATCAAGTGTTGAAAGGGACCACTCAAAACTGTTTTTTTATAGTGATCCTCTTCTTTAGCTTTACAACTAACTACTTAACATTAATAGAGTTAATTGAGGAAGACTCGGGACATGCAGGACTCAAACTTACAAACTATTAATGGGTTGGATTATGGAAGTCTATTCTGTAGAAGGAAGTCGGAAATATATCTTCAAAATGATTGTATATCTATAATAGTGATGTGAGCTAAAGGTTGCACCTTGTTGTTGTATATTTGTAACATTCTTCATATTAATAAATTAAGGAACTCACCCATAGCGCCGCATATATATCTATGTTGTGGGTTTTTTACGTTGTTGAATTTTGTTATTCATTGTATTATGTTGAATGGGTGAGTGTTATTAAATGTTGGCTAAGTTTAGTTTTGGGAAGTTTTAAGGCCATTGTTGGATGTGTTCCTATTATTGAACTTGGTTGCATAGACTTAATTATATAATTATCTAATTCATTATTAAGGTGAAGTTATAAGCATACTTTAAGTGAAGAAGTATAGTCTATTTGTAGTAGGTGCAAGATGGATAATCTCTTATGATCAAGGAATGATAGTGCCGCATGACCTCCAGTGTTGAAACAATGTTGGGGAAGCCCCATGTTTACAAAGAAAAATATAGGAAGATTGTAGGTTGATGGGAGGTAGATACAATTGAGAAAGAGGAAAATGCATGAAATTACCTTATACTATTACTTGGTAAGTTATCATTATCGAATGTGTTAGTGACTTGACTTAATGTGTGTGATAGACTTGAAACACAATGATCTTTGAATGAATATTTGGTGATTTTATAATATCTACAATGTTTTTCTAGGTGAGAGGCGAGGTAGGTAGAACGTAATGTAGAGAATACTACACTGGGACCACTCAGTGTGGATAGGTTCTTTTCCAAGAAGTAATGGATCCCCAATATTATTTTCATTTGCTAAATATTAGGAAGTGATTAAGGCATACTATGCTTACAAAACATGTCAATTTCATGTTGAAAGTGGGGTATAAAAGTATAATTAAAGTTAAGGATGAGTACATGTTTAACTTCGGGGTTGTAGAGACACACATCTAATTTGGTGAATAGATTGATTTGTTGCATGGTGTTACCTACATGATTTGACATGGAGCCAACAAACATGCATTAAAGTTTGATAGTAATATAGTGGATAAAATGATCCTATGGAGAATCACACATACACTACCACATATTGATAGGTTTCTAATGGGAATGTTCTTCTAAATAATTAATGTTACATGTATAGCTATATCTCAAACTATGTAGAGATGTGATCTCTGAGGTTCTACAAGCACTTCAATGTGATCGATTTAAATGTATAGTGCCATGTTTTAGTCTCTATCGCTTGTAACATATAGGCATGTAAGGATATAGGTTGTGAGGGTGTACATCCGAGGGTCTAATGACTCTCTGTTAAGAGTACCGAAAATATTAGAGAATGTGATGTGGGGGGGTGAGATCAAACCTCTTGCAAGACACTTAAGCATTGTATAAAGGACTATAGATTCCAAGGAATTGAATAACAACTCCAACATGCATTTATTATTTTAATTAGGATATTGTAGGTTCTCATTGGACAATTATAACTTTCATAAGCTCAGAATGGTGAAAACATGTGCTTTAGTCATGCTTTTTACTTTGGTTGGATCCATGGGTGACGAATGTGGTTGGTAGGATCAATGATAGAGAACATTCAGTCATCCAACTAGGGTAGACGAATGCATGAAAGTGAGATTATGTATTAGATTGGGTTGGTAGTTGGGGTGTAGGAACAAGAGAGGTTGTAAGTGTAGTGATATTGTAAGTAACATGGACCTGAATGAACAATATAAAATATATTCATTAGAGTGGAGTCAACTTGGAGCGAGGAGGGTATGGTAAAGTTAGTGAGGTAATTTTTTTTATCACTATATAAGTGGTCATATTTGTGATATACTAGAAAAAGAAAGGGTTTATTGTGGAAGGATGTAACTCCTCAATATGACTCTAAAATCCTAGATTTGTCATTTGAATGCCATAGATCAGGAGAGTGAGAGACCATGCATGACTTATAAAGAGAAAAAATAAATGAAAAATGTGATTGAGGGTTGTCTGAAGACTTGTTGAAGAGAATAGTAGTGTCTAATACCAATGATATGCATGTAGAAGAAAAAATATTTCAAAGGAAAAAAAAGGTCGATTCTAAAAGGGAACATTACGAGAACACTAACATTGGCCAAATAATAACGTATTATTTGTTCTTCGTTAGATTTTGTATTTATAATGTAATTTTTATAAGATAAGGTGATTATTTATTATTCTTTATATATATTGTATTATTTTTATGAGATAAGGTGGGACCAATCTTGACTCAATAAAAAAACAAAAGGCTTCTAACTAATTTTTTTATTTGCATAAAGTAAGGACACACACAATGATTAATATTTAACTTTAATACTTTAACCTCACTTTGTTTTTTCTTATTATTACAATGATTAATATTTTACTTTAATCCTTTAACCTTACTTTGTTTTTAAAAAAAATGACAATTTCTATTGCAGTGGAAAGAGATCACATTCTTTACATGCTCAAAGAATGATACAAATAAAGAAAGTGTGCATGAATTCAACACTTAAATAGATTGTATTTATTAGAGTAAAGTTACACAAAGTTGAGTGCAATATTTTAGGGGTGAGTGCACAAAGTTGAGGGATATTTTAGATGCAATGGTAGATTCAAGAAAATAATTCAATATCTATAAAAGATAAATCATCCCAAGGAGTGTTGAGCCTGCCAAGCCTAGTCCCAAGGCTAACAAGCTGATTTCCAAATATGATAGTTAAACAAAACACGAGCACATTATGTTTCTCTAAAACACGCACACGTTGTGTTAAAAAATGTGCACATGTTATATTCTACAAAACACGCATGCATTTTGTAAAACATGATTTATGCCCAAAATGGGATGTGGCCATCATTTTATACACAAAAGTCAACTGCACTGATTTCAGGCCAACCAAAGCACGTAAGAGTGAATACAATTTGAGTGAGAAAGGCATACATTTTCCACATTTGGGAACAATCTCTTCATTATAAGATATTTACACCAAATCTCGTCTTGCTAGTTTCATTTTTTTCAATAACTTGTATTCCCTAAGATGAATTGAAACCATAATTTTTTTAATTTCTACACCCTAACATAAATTTACATTCCTAATGGAAACCAAAACCCAAATTTACTCATAAAAACCAAATCAATTTCACTATGTGCATATATATTCACAAGCATCCTTGTGAATTCAAACCAATATTCACAAATATGCAATGTTTCTCAAGTATATAGTGAGGTTGCATACAACTAAAAAAAATTCAAGTAGAATTCATATATTCCTCAAAATACATACACAAAGACACAAAATGGCTTATAGAGTTAAAAAAAATCATGCCACAATAAATAATAACATATAACATATCAAGATCCTTGCCAATATTGGGAATTTATTCATCAATATCATCATTTACCCCTTCTTTAGGATCTATGCCTTGTCTCTACTCGGAATATCGAAGTTGGTACTCAAAGGAAATTAATCAACACCATATATTTTTTTATGAAACTTCCTAATCCAAGTGTCAAAATAAGTTATAGAATCTTCCCATGATTAATAAATGTTTTCACTTGAGTGAAGGGTACATTTTGGTTAAGGTCAAGACAATGGAGTTCAACAATAGGCTCTACCAATATCAAGAAACATAGGGGGGATGATTTGTTTGATTAGATGCCAATCACATAATATCATACATGATAGAATCCAGTGGAAACCTTGCAATCTAAAATCTTGAAAACTATTAATTATATTGAATTCTAGCTACTAAACTGCTATATGCAAATATGCAAAGTCACTCATGGGTATATAGAAAGAGTGTATAAAACTAAAATAACATCAAGTGGATTCCATACATGCCCCAAATCACATATAAACAAATTTGTTAAATGACATATAGGGTGCACAAAATTCAGGCTACAAAAAATAATTACATAAATCAAAATCCTTGCGTATATTGGGATTTTATTCATCAATAACACATTGTACCCCCTCCTCTAGGATCTATCCATTGCCTCTACTTTGAATCTCAGAGTTGGTCCTCCAAGGGCATTAGTTGTCAACACCCCACAATTTTGATGAGACTTCATAATCCAAGCCTTAAAATAAGGTAGAGAAGCTTCCTAATCAACGTATACACATAGGTCATTTAATGTATGCATATGACAACTGAATTTAATACACATACATGACATAAAATTAAGATTGAAAAATGTTAAATGCTAATGCTTCAATATAAAATTTGTTCAATTTTAAATTTTGAATTATAAATAGTTCATGTTGTTATTTTTCATACACTAGTTTTATATTTTTCATTGCCTAGAAAGATGTTATTATACCATGTGTATTTTTTTAATGATATTTTTATTGTATATATGATTGTAGTGACTGATATGGACCATAATGCAAACATTTTAAAGTGAATGGTCATTTGAGAGATATTAATGTGGCTTGGAGTGGTGGAGATGAAATTCACTGCTCCTTTTCAACATCATTAGAGTCCATCATAGACACCATCAACAGATCCAATGATGCGTTGTATAGCATAGCATCATACATAGATAAACAACAAAAAGAATACATCTATTGACTAAAATACAATGACATTAAGAATGTCAAAATAACCAAAGAGAAAATATATTCACAATTTAGAGTGCTTGAGACAAATAACATTCTAGACACTACTAGACCACATATTTTGATTGAGTGGTGCATTTTCCAACCAATCAGAGATAACTAGATGGATAGATGGCACATGGTTATTGACATACCCCCACACAAAAAGAAGGAAATGCCACTCTACATCCTCCAGAAACTTTATGCAGAGTTTGTATTGGGAATACATGTCAACTATTTTGACATGTTGGGGTTCTAAGGTGCTGGTAGGGGGATGCAACAAAAGCCATTCTAATACTAGGAATAGAGATGTTAATAGATAAATAAATCCACCATGTAGCTTACTACAAAGGCCAGAAATCCCTCTTTCACATGATATGATTCCCCAGACACATGATGCATTTCTGACACTAACTCAAACGATTTCCCGTGACACCACATCTATTGGCCATCCAGGGCCCTCTTCCTTTGGTGGGGTACAACCATCATCTTCTGGTGGAAGAGGACCATCTATTTTTCGGTATATATCGACATACCATGAGCCCAGATTGAGCCACATATGTGTGTACGAAATGTAGTCAATCCTATTATGGTTGTGTACCAACACGTGGTACATCTATGATGACTATTGGCTAGGCAAGGATATTGTAAAAATTATATTGTTGTTCTATTTTTTTTTACCATATTGAAAACATATTAAAATATTTTTAATATATACAATTTTTAATCTTGCAAGATCTTGATGCCTCTACAAGGGGTGGTAGTGTATCTAATATTGTTGGATATAAGGTGGCAACAACCAACACTGAGGTCATATTTCAACATGCCATTTCATTAATACATGTCATTTTGTCAATACATATTATTTCATTAATTTGTTAAATAGTCTAATATTTACAATTTTTGAAGTTACAGGCACCACATTCTGAACAAGATGTGGGACACATTAATCTTAGGGAATTCCCCCAGGTGGATTCTATGATTACCTCAGGAATGTAAGTACATTGTTAATGATTGAATCTTGTTCAAATTATCATTTTCTTAATGTACTCCTTTATATATTTCTAATATTTATAATTTTTAAATTTGCAGGTGTTATCTCTCTTTGTAGAGGGAAAATAAATTGCTTGTAGTGACCCCCCCCACCCCCTCCCCCACCACCATGGGGGAGATATGTACCAAGAAGAGGTAAGTATACTACAACGTGTTATTTTTTCAGTACATATTATTTCATCCATTCATTTCCATGTCTAACTATGAAAACACTATATGACTCTAGGCATCGATGCAAATCTCTACAGCACTGCTTATGTTTGGATAAAACCATAGTCCAAACATAGAGAAGGGTTTGTCTACACCAGACGACCGTCTTCCAAATAAAGAGAGGGTTTCCATGATCATGGACACAAAAATACCATGGTAATGTACACATATCCTTTGATGATAGTCATTGGTTAGCTTTCAGTTCACTCCACAACTTATTTTTCTTATTGTTTTTTCGCATGTTTACAACATCATGATGGATAGTCCTCCATGATGGACCTTAGATGAGTTGTTGATGTTTTAGTTAACATTGCATCTACAATTGGGATAAGTCACATAGAGGTATGTACTTGAATACAAATTTGTACGTTTACATATTATTTGTATTGTGTATGCACATGCATGATGTCTAACTATTTTAGAATTTGGTGAGTGTATCCTCACACTGGTCCATTAGGGCACACAACGAAGGTTGATGTTCAACCTACGTCTCCTATTTCTACTTAAGAAACCCAATATCCTTCCACACAACATATTTTTACAGTGATATGTTCATTAATTACAAAATTCAGTTACTACTTTCTCATGCATACATGTTGATAATTGTTGAGATAATTGACATAGTTTATTTTACTCGTAGAGCACAATTGTAGAGAGGATCTTAGAAAGGAGGAGGAAACCACAAACATCTATACCTTGGATGGATTGCGTGAGTGTTTGTTTTATGTAATTGAGTTGTATTTTAAATTTTCAAAGGTTGTTAGTGCTTCAGTATTCGTTCAATTACCTAACCAACAAATATTATTGTTGACTTGTAGTCACCAGAGATGTACAGTGGTCGTGGACGTAGGAAAAAAGTATCATGTTAATTTATTGGTCAACACTGAGAAGGGGGGGTGAATCATTATTATTAAATTTTTAATACTTTAACCACTTTTTAAATATATCATTAGAAACACATAACAATAAGAATACAAAGAACACAATTTTAACGTGGAATCCCAATAGGGTAAACCACCAATACGTCCTATTACTACAAAATTGTTATTTACAAATAGTTTTTCCTACTACTAAATACAAGGATGGTATTACACCATGATTAAAAAAACCAAATGGAAGGAGGCTATGACCCCCTGGTTTATCAGCTATGACTAAAAGGATGCTACAACACCCTATTTACCAATTCCAATTGGAAGGAGGATACAACCCCATGGTTTATCATATTTGACTGAAAGGATTCTACAACACCCTATTTACCGATTCCAATTGGAAGGAGGGTACAAACCACTGGTTTATCAACTACAACTGAAAGGAGGAAACAACCCCCTGTAAGCCTGTTTCCTGCCCTAACACCTCCTTGCCACCCTGTTATGTTTCTCATGATTTCTCTCTCACTGAATTCTTTCACACCCACTGGTCTCTAATTCTGATCATGCAATACGAACTATAGAGATATCTTCCTTCTTACTCAGGACACTGCTTAAATACTTCTCACTGTTTAAGCTTCTTTCAACAGTTGCATCTCTTTGAATTGAAGAAACATTCCTTTCACTATTGCTCCCTTTCAGATATGAATATCACACCTTTAAAAACATCCTTTCAGGTTCTTCCATTGATCCTACACCTCAGAGATCGATTCCGCAACTTAGAAACCATTTCCGCACCTCTGTCCAACATTTGCAGGTCTTCTGTACTGCCAAAATTATTTCTGTAGGATCAAATTCCTAATCCAATCCGAGTCATTGGTCTTCTATCTAAGTCAATCAGGACCGTCGATCTAACCATCGATTTCCTCCTTAAAATCGCCTTTATGCACCAAGATTTTGTTTCAGCGATTTCCCACCATTGATCTTCGTTGGGAATTTTCCTGACCGTCTATCTCTAGATTACGGGATGTGGGATGTCGGCTATCCTCTTTTGCCTTTTTGTAAACTCCTTTCTGCAAGCTTATTTTTATAATCCTTCTTCCACACCATTGATTTGTTTTAGCAGAACTAACGTCAACCGTCTAATCTCTCTAGATTGCGGGATGCAGAAACGTAACATTTCAAAATTTTGCAACCTCCTTTCCACAATTTTTTTTGCACATTGCGGATTGCGGGATGCAGGATGTGGAATCACACTTTCCTTTTTTGGACTTACACAATTTCCTTCTGCAACTTTGTTTCTGCATTTTCCTGGATCGTTGATTTCCTTGCATATTTAACCTTGACCGTCCATCTTGATCTTTTGTGGAACTTTGGATTTTATACCTAACTTATGTAAACTTGATGTTAACCATCATATCTAGTGTGGGTAGCTCCCAAACCGTCCATTCTAGAACTAATGCAGATCTGCATTCTATCTTTCTAGATTAAACAAAAATTGATCCTCATTCATCGGATCTCATGCAGATAAATATTCCACCTCATCATCGTACCATGTCATCAATACCTTCATCTATGCCACCTCAACATCGTTCCATTTTGTATTTACTTTGACTTATGTTGCGTTAACTTTTCAATAGTATCTTTTTCTTATCCTTCGTACTTCATAAGAATCTTTTCCATCACTACCTTAGTCTTTCATCATCACTAGGACACCATTATATTCTATGTCATCATATGTGCCATGCCACATCCTTAACTATGCCATACGATAACATCACTACTTTAGTCTTTCACTGAGTTTGTCATGCCATCATATCCATTGGTTATTCCTTTGTCATTTGTGAACACCTTTGACATCAATGACAACTATAACCCAAATTTATCAACAATCTTGCCAAGTTGGCATTGATGGAAACCTCTAAACATTCTCCCCCTTTCACAACAATGACAAAGGATAACCTGTTATGCCAATGCTGCACATATTTTGATATAGGATTTCCTATCTCTCTTCTTTTTGACAACTCCTCCTGTCATCATATCTCCCCTTTAAATGAACTTGGTTATTTAACCAATGTATTATCATTTATTTTAACATTTCGTGTTCTTGAATGATATCTTAAATTATAGATCCATGTACTCCCCCTGTCATTGTACCTCTTATCCTTTTTCAACATTTTTGTGACAGAGTTTACACTTAGCATCTTTTCCAACACTCTTCCATTTTTTGTTCTAGGATACATGTTTAAAAAAAACTATGTTCCTACTACCATATCTAATGGTCAAGTCTTCCTGTAAGTTAACTAGCTTCCGCTTTTACCAGAATTCCTTAAGCCTATGCATTTAGATCTTCATATAAGAACCTAGCATATGCTGCTGGATTCTTTTTTATTTTAGATCTGTATTATCAACTATCTGGGGACCCATAACTCTAGATCATCAACACAGATATTACTTCAGTTTATTACATAGTTTCTCTAGTCTCACTATCTCAGACACAAAGACTCATAACCTCAACCTTTTTCTTTGTCAATGCTTAACTCATCCTGCTACCTTATTAATAGACTTGAATTTTTTTTTTTGACTTGAGTTTTCTTCTACTGTCAACAATTTTTATGTGTCATGACTTCAAATACTAAGTGAGCATAATCATCTTTATCTTCTATTTGATTGCATACGTCATTGTCTTCATGACTCTCACATTACTTCATACTTTCTCTTATGAAATCCATACACCAACCTTGATCACCCATTATCTTTGAAGAAGGTAGATTTCAATATACTTCAACATTAGACACCAATTGAGTTTTTCTTAGATACCAATTGAAACTTTCTGCTTTAAATCCCCCTGAGTATAAGCTTCCTCTAAAACCAATGGTGGTATCTAATACAATTTTGAAACTAGAACCGAGGTTCATTAACCACGTAATGAGATATTACCAGATCTAATCTGCGTTATCCCTATTTTTCTCTTCTTTTCACACTGAAATTTAACCAAGAAAAAATTCTTTTCCTTCTCATCTTTAAAATCCTTAACTTAAATATATCAATCTCCCTATGAGATCATGCAACATTTTATATGCCTTTAAGATGACTGTTCATGCCCTCAAGTTTTAGGTTTTTTTTTTAATTACAAGTGAGAGAATTTTTTTAGAAGTAAATTCCACAATCACTGTCTCCTTCATCATCTCTTTCATCATTATATGGATTGGGGTATTCTTCTACATCAATAACTAGATTTCCCTCATGATGAGTGCCATTTTTATCTATGACCTCATTATTCTCAACATCAACTACAGAGACTTCATTAATGACGAAAATTTGTGTTTCTTTTGAAGCTTCTAATTCTTTCATCCACATCTTTTCAGGAGGTGTACTATTTAGTTGTCCTTCACCATGCTCTGCGTTGGTGTTCTGTTCCATTTTCATCCTTTGATTTTCTCCCCTGACTCTACAATCAGCCACCTTGTGACCAAACTTATGACATAAATGAAAATAACCATGAAATTTTTATTTATCCACAGGAACTCTTTGGTCTCTCTATTTCCTAACTGCCATTTTCTTCCACTATCTTTGAACTTCTATTGGAGCATCACATTTCAGTTGACAATTCCTAGCCAAGTGTCCAAAGTTATTACATTTGTAACACTCTATATCAAACATTTGGAGAAGTCCAAACTGGTTATGATTCCTTACCTTCGGCTTTTTAATTGAATCCTTCTTGTACTCATGAAATTTTTCATAATCCATGCATTTTACGTATTTATGACCAAAATTACTACAGGAATAACAATGACCAAGAAATATTTCTGATTTCTATTTATTACTTGTCTCTTGAGATCCTCATGAGTTCTGTCTTTTTCATGAAAAGATAAAGCATATTCTTTGAACTTTTCCTTTTTAACAAGACTCTTCAGTACTTCAGCATAGATCTTTGTACTTCCTCTATGATTAGTGAGTGGGAAACTCTCTGGCTTCTTTTCTTTAATGAACCCTAAACCATATCTGTCATTGGATGATATTTGATTGTTTAAAATGTCATCCAGAATATTTGAGTTGTTTTTAAACTTAGATTTGATAAATTTTTCATCAACCCCTTCTCTAAGCCGAGCAATTTATTTCTCAAGTTTTTCAGAATCTTGAATTTTTGAGAAGAACTACTAGATATTCCTCACTCTTATTGTCCTCTTGAATTTGGTTTCTCAAATCAGTGATAATATGATTTGTCTCTTCTTGGTATTTAGACAATTTATCTTTCAAAACTTTGTTTCTTTCCCTACTTCTTTCAATTTCATCTACAACAACCATGTATTTAGCTTCTATGTCCACTTATGATTCCTCATTTGAGTTTGTTGTTCCTAAAAACATGATTTCATTATCTTCACTTTCTTCCTTGGAATCGAAGTTCTTCCTTTTTTCTATAAATTTCTTCTTACTTTTATGACGAAAATATTCTTCATGGTCACTCTCCTCTTGTTTTGGGTAGGAACACTTATGGGAAAGATGTCCAATCCTTCCATAGTTAAAACATTTCAAAGGAAGTTTACCTTTGTATTTCCTAGTTCCTTTATTAAGTCTACTTATAAAGAGGGCTTCCTCATCATCTCGATTTTCTGATTGATTTTTGGAAGTGACTTTAAACACTGCTTCTTTCTTCAAGTTTTTATCCTGTCCAGTTCTCATCTCATAAGCAGTGAGAATTCCATGCAGCTCATGTACTGCTACCTTTTTAAGGTAATCCTGTTCCTCCAGGGTGGAAACCTTTGAGTCATATATAATTGGTAATGTTCTTAGGATCTTTCTTACCACTTGTTTTTCTTTCAATTTTCCTCTAAGACCTCCAATAGCATTAACCACCTCATCTACATGAAGAAGGTATTCCCCAATATTCTCTTCTTGTCTCATTTTGAGGCTTTCAAATTGACCTTTATATGTCTACAGTTTGGATTCTTTGACCTTAGGTTCTCCTTCATAGATAATATTCAATTTATCCCAGGCTTGTTTGGATTATGTGCATTGCAGAACCTTGGTAAACACATTGTTTTTTAATCCACTCAATATTTCATTTAGGGATTTGGCATTGCCTTCATATTCACCTAGTTCAACTGTGTCTGTAGGTTACTGATTTCCAATAGGAACATTCGTTTCAGTTGCATCTCCAACCTTCCATCCAAGGGACATCAGATGGCATCTCATTCTGACAATCCAATATGCATAGTATTCTCCTGTAAATAGTGAAGGCCTGTTAGTGTCCATTCCTTCTTGCTGACCCATAGTGGTTTTCATGGGGTCTTCCTTCTAGTGGTTAAACTGTAGTGAAGGAACCTACTCTGATACCAATTTTTGGTTTATTGGTCAATACTGAGAGGGGGAGGGGTGAATCAATATTGTTTTCTTTTTACTATTTTAACCACTTTGAAATCAATCATTAGAAACACATAACAACAAGAATACATAGAACACAATTTTAACGTGGAAGCCCAATAAGGTAAACCACCAATACATCCTATTATTGCAAAATTGTTATTTACAAATAGTTTTTCCCGCTACTACAAAAAATGATGGTATTACATAATATTTACCAATACCAATTGGAAGGAGGCTATGACCCCCTTGTTTATCAGCTATGACTAAAAGGATGCTACAACACCCTATTTACCAATGCTAATTGGAAGGAGGCTACAACCCCATGGTTTATTAGCTTCGAGTGAAAGGATGCTACAACACCCTATATACCAATGTCAATTGGAAAGAGGCTACAACCCCCTGGTTTATCAACTACAACTAAAAGGAGGAAACAACCCCCTGCATGCCTATTTCCTTCCCTAGTGTCCCCCTTCCACCTTGTTATGTTTCTCACGATTTCTCTCTCACTGAATTCTTTCACACCCATTGGTCTCTGATTCTAATCATGCAATACGGACTACAAAGACATCTTCCTTCTTACTCATGACGGTTCTTAAATACTTGTCATTGTTTAAACTTCTTTCAATAGTTGCGTCTCTTCAAACTGAACAAACATACCTTTCACTATTGCACCATTTTAGATATGAAGATCACACCTTTTAGAACGTCCTTTCACGTTCTTCCATTGATGCTGCACCTCATAGGTTGATTCTGTAGCTTGGAAACCATTTCCACACATTTGTCCAATGTTTGTAGGTGCTTCCACACTGCCAAACTTCTTTTCACAGGATCAACTTCCTGATCCAATCAAATTCATTGATCTTATCTCTAAATCAATCCGGACCATCAATCTAACCATCGATTTCTGCCTTAAAATCTCCTTTCCGCACCAAGATTCCATTTCAGCGATTTCCCACCGTTGATCTTCGCCAGGTGTTTTCCTGACCATCAATATCGAGATTGCGGGATGTCGACTATCCACTTTTTCCTTTTTGCAAGCCTTCTTCCACACTGTTGATTTGTTTTAGCAGAACTAGCTTCAACTGTATGATCTCTCCTAATTGTGGGATGCGGGATGCAAAAACGTAACATTTCAACTTTCCACAAGCTTATTTTCACAATTTTGTTTCCACATTGTGGATTGTGGGTTGCGGGATGTGGCATCACACTTTCCTACTATTGACTTCCACAATTTCCTTCTGCAAGTTTGTTTCCACATTTTCCTGGACCTTTGATTTCCTTGTGGTTTTACCCTTGACTGTCCTTCTTGATCTTTTGTGGAACTTTTCATTTTCCACCTAGCATATGTAAACTTGATCTTCACGGTCAGATCTAGTGCGGGTCGCTCCCTAACCATCCATTCTAGAAATAATGCAGATCTGCATTTTGTCTTTGCAGATTATACAAAAAATTATCCTCATTCATCGGATCTCATGCAAGTAAATATGCCACCTCATCATCATGCCATGTCATCACTACATTCATCTATGCCACCTCATCATCATGCCATTTTCTGTTTACTTTTATTTATGCTGTGTTAACTCTGTGTTAACTTTTCCATGGTATCTTTTGCTTATCATTTATACTTCATAAGCAAATTTTCCATCACTACCTTCGTCTTTCATCATCAGTAGGACACCATCATATTCCATGTCATCATATGTGTCATGCCACATGCTCAACTATGCCATCCGATGCCATCACTACTTTAGTCTTTCACTGAGTTTGTCCTGCCATCATATCCACTGGTTATTCCTTTTATCATTCATGAACACCTTTGACATCAATGAAAACTATAACCCAAATTTGTCAACACATCACACTCAGGAAAAAACAAGAGGAAGTTAGAGTTTTTATGTGTTAGTCCACAACAGATCTGTACATTTGTTTACAAGAGGAAGTTAGGGTATTGATGTGTGGTCTAAAACATATGTACTTTTGTTCGCATGTACATCATTGATGTTTTTGATACATGTACATTGATTTTTTTGATACATCTATTTTTGTGTTATAACTTCCATGATATAATATATATTTCATATTTGCTCTTGACATGTTCACAAATGAATATCATGTGCTTTCATACATGTGTGGCCAATACTGTTTCTATGCGTAATGTTCCCAATTTTCGAAATCTTTTACAATGGCATGTAGATACTAGTTATAAATTTGAGAACAATGCATAGTTACAACATTTTGGAATGACAAGAATGCACAACAATGTACATTTAAATTTTTGTTAACGATGATCCAATTGCATATACAATGTTAAATTAACAATGTTATATTCTATTCACAACAATGCACATTTACAATCTATTCTTAAACACAATCAAATTATATGAAAATACATGTTAAATCATGCAAGTGACACCCCTAATCCACACAATATACTATCACACTTAAAACCTATAAAATAAGAAACTAATGTAACTAAGTATTAATCCATTTATCATAAGCCCCATTCACAACCCACCAACTACACTCAAACCATTTTTATCCTAACCCACTAACAATGTTAACCCTAACCACCTAATGCATCTCATGTTTCACGTCAGTGACATAAGCACCCAATGTATGCAAGTCACACACATAAGGAACATACCAATATAACTTGAATGCACATGAATACCTAACCTACATATAAGTGATGTTGGACATATTAAAGGATGCACTTAGATGGAGCACCTTTGAAAAAAACTTATTCATCCCACACAGGTGATACTTATCTTTTACCTTGACACACACAACCCCCTATAAAAGTAATCCATATAAATAAATAATGCCATTTATGAAAACCCCAAAATCCCCCAACACATAACCTACTAATTATCCTAACCCTAACTACCTAATTCAATTTGCAGCATACCTAACACACATAAGCACCCAACACACCTAAGTAACTGAACTAACTAAGTGGAATACACAAGTGCCTTACCTACATAATAACCTAACAAACATTTAAAGGATGCACAAAGTTGACACACCTAAGTGATGCACTTGTATGGTCTAGATAAATGAAATTGGCATTTGGCATGATGAATTTCATCTAAGGAATATATGGGATGCATGTATATAATCTACAAAAAAAACATAGAGGTCACACATGATCAACAACACAAAATAAACCATGTGTATGAATAACTTTATATCCCCCCAAAATTTAGAAATCACTTGAAAACTTGTCAAATTCAAATGAAAGAGATTAGCAAGCCTAGAAAGATATTTTTTGCAAGTGGCTCCTAATAAACCAAAAGGAAAAATCAAGGAAATTAAAAAATCTAGCAAGGATAAGAGGGATATCATCGATGAAACATCACCTTCATTTTTTCTTCATAACTTTGAATTCTAAAACACAAAATTAATTGCTCAAAATGAAAATATAGTGAAAAATTAAGGACACGTCAAATGATGTGGCACACTAAAAACATAGAAATGTGTTAAGATTTCAATGTGTTTGGTTTGAGTTCCACTCTTTCGATTCCTAATTCTATAATCAAAATCAAAATTTTGCGAATTTGACCCTTATGTGCAAAAAATGCATAGACCCTTATTGAGCAAAACACTAGTTTCCAAAATTGTCCTATAAGTTGATAATGGGCCATGCAACTAGAGGATAGGGGAACTCCTGGCACTATATCATCTTGGAGTTTGTGCAACTTCATAATCTATTCTTATTTTCCGCCTTTGGGAGTTGAACTTGTTGTAACCATTCATCTAAATTCTAGAAAGAACAATGTAATCCTTGGGGTGAAAAGACGACAATAAAAGAATAAAATAAAATTATGAAATATAAAAATTATTATTGCTCCCCCAAGTGAAGTCTTCCCTAGTTAATTTATGGGTGTGAAAACAATATAAATAGGAGGCACCCCTCCTCATTATTACACACAACAACAGTGCAACAACACAAGTGAAGTCCGCAGTTTCTGGTAGAGTGCAGCTACACAGTAGCTCAGAGAGGTTCACATACACTGTAGAAGAAGATTGTTTTCAGGGTTTCATCTTTGGAAAGCATTTCCATATTTTTCTTTTCCTTCTTAATTGTACTCTGATATCATAATTATTATCTCTAGACGAAGGTTGCTCAGTTTTCTCCCAATTAGGTTTCCCAGGTGAAAAACACTTGTGTTATTGTTTAGTGCTTTGTCTATCTTCTAGTGATCCTATAGATAAATGAAATTACGATATACTTTTATAATCTTTAAGAAAATATAACATGGTATCAGAGCTATGCTAGAAGAATCCATTGTTGGAACTTTGTCAACAACCTATCGAAACTAAGGTTTGATCTTTCAAGGTATTCACTCAACCTTTTGGGAGAAAAAGAGACTTGGGAATTTCTCTCTAAGGAGGGCGTTATTTTGGTGAAGACATAATTTAATTCTGAGAATTTTCAATTTTGACCTAATTCTATAGGTGCAACAAAAATTAGGGTTTCAATTTTTGACCTGCTCCATCGACAATTTTAGCTTGACTCTACCTCTTCTCAACTTGCATCTCTAGGGCACATTTATTTGTGGAGTCAGTTTTCCAAAACTCCAACTTTCATTTTTGACCTAGCCTTTACTGGGATCTCAGATCTAGATCTGCAGTCAATATGATCATCATGAAGGTTGAAGATAATTTGGAAGGGGATTCCAATTTCATCCCGTGGAAGTCTAGGGTTATTCCTCTACTAGAAGAAAATGACCTATTATAGTTTGTAAAGGAAAAGGTCCCAGAACCAGAAGCCAAAGAAGACAAACCTCACTGGAGAAAGGATGATACCAAAGCAAGGAGGATTTTAGTAGACTCAGTTAGAGATCACTTTTTTCCTCAGATCTCAGACTCAGTCAATGGAAAGAAGGATGTTCAAAACCATAAAGAAGATATTTGAACAAAGTAGCATCAATGTGACTCTCACATTGAGGAATCAACAGTCGAATATGAAGATGACGAAGTCCGAGAACATAGCCTAATACTTCATGAGAATCATTGAGCTCCAGGACAAGCTAAAGTCCAGTGGAGACAATCTTGAAGAAAAAGGATCTTATCATGATCACCTTAACTAGTCTCCCACCATCTTGGGAGCTTTTCATCCAAAATATAAGTGAGTGTACCAAGTTTCAAAAATTTGATAAACTATGGGAAGATTGCACTCAAGAAGAAACTAGAATTGTAGCTTGCCAAAGACTTCATGGTACTTAACTTGAGGAAAATAAAGAGTTCGTATCTCATACCAAGAAAGGAAAGGGAAGGGGAAGGAAGCTGTACATTCACAAGCATCAAGATAAGAGATAAAATGCTCCCCTAGATCAGACGAAACAAAATAAGGATATATCTCAAATCCAATACTATAGGTGCAAGAAGTACGACCATTATGCCAGTAGCCGTCGAAGTTCTCACAAAAGGAAGCATGAAGCTTCAACTACTGATGTAGAGAGAAATCATCATCACAAGAAATGAAAGAATGAAGATCGTACATATGATTCTTCTTCATATCATCTTTATTAGGTACGGTTCCCACCGCTACTGATACATGGCTAATAGATAGTGGTGGATATAGGCACATGATGGGATATAAAGAAAATCTCTCAGAAGTAGTTGAGATAGATTCCCATCTCTGTGTTGTACTTGGAGATGATGCCAACTACATTGTGAACGGATCTAGGAATACCTCTCTTCACCTAGATACTAATGATAGTCTACACTTAAGTGAGGTGCTCTATGTAGTTGGTATGAAAAGAAATCTTGTTTCCATGTCAACCTTAGAAGACAAAGGATATAAAGTAGCATTTTCAGATGGAAAAGTAATTACTTGGAAGAAGAACTCAAGAATGGATAAAACCAAAGTAATTGGTATAGAGAGGAGAGCTTGTATCGACTAAACACTCTACCAGTCCAAGCCCTAGTCGATGACTCTACAAGTATGGGTGAGCTATGGAACATAAGACTAGATCAACTAAATTATAGAGCTCTCCTAGCAATGAAGAACATAGTTACAGGTAGACCATGATGGAACATGTAGAGGATGTGCACTTGGAAATAATTCCAAGAAATCCTTCCCTAATAGTGAGAGAAGATCCAAAAAAATATTGGATCTAGTACACTCTGACTTATGTGGCCCAATGACAGTTTCCTCATTGGGAGGATATCATTACTATGTGACCTTCATTGATGTATACTCATGAAATATTTGGATCTATTTTCTTAAGACCAAGGAATACAAGTAAGTACTTAGTAAATTCAAGAAGTTCAAAGCAAAGGTAAAAACAATTTCAGGGAAGAGGATCAAGATTCTAAGATCAGATAATGGTGGTGAATATACCTCTACAGAATTCAATGATTTATGTAGAGAAGCAAGAATTAAGAGGGAGCTTATAGTTCCCTACAATCCCTAAAAAAATGGGGTTTTCGAAAGAAATAAAATAATGATTGTGGAGGAAGACAAAGCCATGATTCATGACCAAAGTTTACCCATTTTATTATGGGAAGAAGCATTCAGAAAAACTATATATGTATAGAATAGATGCCCACATAAGATAGTGAAGAATATGACTCCTGAAGAAACTTTTACAGGAGTAAAATGAGAAGTGGGTCACCTCCAAATCTTTGGTTGTCTAGTCTACATACATGTTCCCAAGGAGAAAAGGACAAAGTTAGAACCTTCAGGAAAGAAGGAAAATTTCATGGGATACAGTGAATCTTTAAAGGCCTACGGAATCTATATCCTAGGATCAAGACATATCGAAGTTAGCATGGATGTGACCTTTGAGGAATAAATAACAGTCAGGAAAGGAAGAGGATTAGACATGGAGATCGATGATGAGGAATTATAGATGACATCATCTCCCTCTCCAGTTTAGAATGAGTTAGCAGGAAAAGATGTACCCATTGATCCCATTGATCCAGCTGCAATAGTTGATATTCCTGAAGATATGAAAATAAGTTGGAAAAGGCCTAGATGGGAATAATAGACCTTACAGGATGCAAAGGGGAGTGAATCTCCACATGGCACTTTCCAAGAAAGAAAAAGACCTCATAGATTCTCCAATTAGGTTGAATTAATGAGTCATATCATTGACTTAGAACCCACCACTTATGAAGATGCATCCAGACATGAAGTATGGAAGGATGACATGGTGGAAGAATATCAATCCATCATGAAGAATGATGTATGGGATATTGTACCAACACTTGAGGGGAAGTTAGTTGTAACTTCTAGATGGATATACAAATCAAACATAGAATATATGGGAGTATTCAAAAATACAATGCCATATTTGTTGGAAGAGGGTTTTCTCAAAAAGAGGGAGTCGATTATGATGAGAGATTGGCTCAGGTGGCTTGATACACTTCCATTAGATTGATCATTTCTATTTCTTCAGCTATGGGATGGAAGTTACATCAGATGGATGTCTATATTACCTTTCTCAATGGTATTATTGAGGAAGAAGTATATATTGAAAAACCAAAAGGGTTTGTTGTCCATGGAAATGAGTCTCATGAATGCAAGTTGAAAAAGATATTATATGGACTCAAGAAATCACCTCGTTCTTAGTATGGATAGATAGACAGATTCCTGGTGAGTATGGGATTCAACAAGAGTGATACAAAAACCAACCTTTACTACAAGGTTGTGGATGATGAGCCACTAATTTTGGTGGTATAGGTTGATGACTTGTTTCTTACCGAAAATGAGAAACTTATCTTATGGTGTAAGAAGAAACTCACCTTTGAGTTAAAAATCAAGGATATTGGATTGATGTATTACTTCTTGGGATTAGAAGTATGGCAGAGGAAGAAAGAGATTTTCCTAGGACAAGGAAAATACACCATAGATGTACTGAAGAGATTCAAAATGTTGGACTACAAGTCCATAGCTACTTCGATGGATGCAAATTTGAAGAAGCTGAGGGATTCTGCATCATATTCAAATTTGATTGATCCCACCATTTATCACTAGTTGATTGGGTCCTTAATGTATATGACTAAAACCAAACCAAACATTTGTTTTGTTGTGAATTCTCTCATTCAGTTCATGTGCGAACCGAGGAAGATTCACTGGATTGCTGTAAAATATGTACTCAGATACTTATGTGGCAATGTGGGATATGGTCTATGATATGATATAGAATGTGACTTAAAATTGAAATGGTTTATAGACTTAGATTGGGCTGGATGCACTGCAGATAGGAAGAGCACTTGAGGATGTTGTTTCAGTCTAGGTTCTCTAGTTATCTCCTGGTGCAGTAGGAAGCAGAACTCAGTAGCTTTAGTACTGCAGAGGCCAAGTATATGGATGCTAGTTCATAAATCTGAGAAGTAGTATGGATTCAGAAACTTCTTGTCGTATTGTTTGGCCAAATTCCAGATCCAACCGTGATTCACTATGATAACTAGAGTTATGTGCAGATGTCAATGAATCTTGTATTTCATGACAAGTCAAAGCAAATAGAGATTCAATATCACTTCATACATGATATGGTGTAGAAAGGTACGTTCAAGCTACAATATATTCCGACAGATGACTAGATTGCTCATGAACTCACCAAGCTTCTTACTAGTCTGAAATTTGAATACTTTCACAGAAGACTTGGAGTAGAAGATAATGTATCTCTCCTTGAGAGGGAGAGATGAGTGAGAGACACTCACTATACTCTTTCCCAGGTACCTTTTCTCGTCAAGGTTCTCATCCAGGTTTGGGAGAAATTCCATCGTCAGATGAGAAGGAAAGGAAATATATGGTCAGGTTCACACAGGTGTCTCTACTCGTCTAGGTGCTCAACTAGGTATGAGTGTAATCCCATTTGCAGACGATTCAGATAGGTAGTAGATGGTCGTGTGATTGCATAGGTACATCTACTGGTTTAGGTTCTTAGATGGGTATGGGAGTACCCGGATCTTTAGTCATCTTGGATCTCTAGTCAGACATGGAAGTATTCTATTCACAGTAGAGACAGATAGGTAGCAGAATATTCTATCTCAGACATCCAGATAGAACAAACTCATAAGGAGAACCTTCATTATGTTTAGAGATGATGGAGACAGTATAGAAGTATAGATGAAACCGAGATGATCATGATGTTGATGAAGCCCAAAGAATACATTCCTTGTTGAGAGGGAGTGTTGGAGTTTGTGCATCTTCAAAAGATGTTCTTATTTTCCTCCTTCAGGAGTTGAACTTGTTGTAATCATTCATCTAAACCGTAGAAAGAACAATGTAATCCTTGGGGTGAAAATCCAACAATAAAAGAATAAAATAAAATTATGAAATATAAAATTATTATTGCTCCCCCAAGTGAAGTTGACCCCAGTTAATTTATAAGTGGGAAAACAATATAAATAGGAGGCACCCCTCCTCATTATTACACAAAATAACAACACAACAACAACACAACAACACAAGTGAAGTGCACAGTTTTTGGCGTAGTGCAGCTACGCAACAACTTAGAGAAGTTTGCATACACTACAGAAGAAGATTGTTTTCAGGGTTTCATCTTTGGAAAGAATTTCCATATTTTTATTTTCTTTCTTAATTGTACTCTGATCTTAGAATTACTATCTCTAGACGAAGGTTGATCGGTTTTCTCCCAATTGGTTTTCCTAGGTGAAAAACACTTGTGTTATTGTTCTGTGCTTTGTCTATATTCTAGTGATCCTATTTATAAATTAAAATAATATATACTGCTATAATATTTAAGAAAATCTAACATGTTGATGTCTTGAATCCAACTAAGTCATTATTTTTTCGATCTGAAGCACAATCATCATTCTATGGCATGTTGAAGCTCACCTCCTAGAGGCTTTCAAGGACAATTGTTGAATACCTACCAGGGGCATAGATTTTCAATTGTGCAACAAAATTGGGTTATGAGATATGTTCCAAGTTTGTCTAGGCATGTTCCATGTGGGAACACTATCCACATGTTATTGGAGGATGAATTTGCAAAGTCGACCCATATGTGCAAAATATGCATAGACCCTTACTAAGAAAGATTCTAGTTTTCAAAATTGACCTAATCAAGGATATTTAGGACACATAATTAGGAGAGAGGGTCAATCATAGCACTATCTTGATGTCCTAAATCCAATGGATTCAATGGTTCATTGATTTAAGCCATGGTCATCATTCTATGTCACATTGAAGCTCACCTCCTAGATGCTTTCAACAACACTCGTTGAATCCCTACCTGAGGCATAGTTATGACCATGCAAAACAAAAGGGTTTGGAAGGTCCTACAAGTGTGCTTAGGTAAATTTGATGTGGGAAATCTAGCCACAAGTTCTCAATCGAGGAACTTACAAATTTTCCCCTATGTGCAAAATATTCACATTCCATTACCGAGCAAAACCCTAGTTTCCAAAATATACCTAAAAGGGGATCCCTTGGAAATGTAACTAGAGGAGAAGGGAATCCCTAAAGCTATACCAATGTATTGAATCAAAAATAGCCAAAGGTTCATTGATTCAATCCCTGGTCATCATTCTATGAGACATTGAATCTCTCTTCCCATAGGATTTTAGGGAGAGGTGTTGAATTACTGCCCGAGGCATAGAACTATAACTATGAAACAAAATTGTCTTATAAGAGGTCCTTTAAGTGTGTTTAGGTAGGTTCCACATGATAATTCTATCCTTAGGTTCTTGGTCAAGGAATTTGCAAAGTTGAGCCCTATGCGCAAAAATTACACATTTCCTTACTGACCAAAACCCTAGTTTCTAAAGTATGCCTAAAAGAGGATCCTTGCGACATCGAAATAGAGGATAGGGGAACCCATAGAAATATCCCAATGTTATCTAATGGATTTGATGGTTCATCGGCCCAAGCCACAATCAACATCCTATTGCACATTCAAGCTCACCTCCTAGAGGCTTTCAGGGACACCTATTGAATCCCTACTCGGGGCATTGAATTCTAAACTTGAAACAAAACTAGATTCCAGTAGGTCTTGCAAGTGTTCATAGGAATTTTCCATGTGGGAACAATAGCCACAAGTTCTTAGATAAATAATTTGCAAAGTTGACCCCTATGTGCAAAAATTGCACATTTCCTTATTGAGCAAAACCCTAGTTTACAAAATATACCTAAAAGAGGATCCTTGAGCCATGGAACCTGAGGAGAGGATCACCCCTAGCACTATCCTGACGTCTTGAATCCAATAGAGTTGATGATTCATTAATTTGAACCACATATTTTATTTTATGTATGTTTGCAAGTAGGTCCATGTTTCCATTCAGAGACACATGCAAAATTGGACATAGGGAAAAGTTGTAAAGGATTGAATATTTGATACTAGATATTGGTCAATGGTGACATTGAATAAATGAAATTATTGATATGTAGATGACAATTAGTGGCTAAAAACTAGGGTTTGTAGGTTTTTAACACAAACTAGGCTATGGGATACAAACTAGGGTTTATAGGGTTTAGAATTCAAACAAGGGTTTAGGGTACAAACAAGGGTTTCTAGGATTGGATATAGGGTTTGTAAGATAGGATTTATAGACTAGGTGGCTACGTTTATTAAGAATAGGAATATTTTTATACCTTATTTTAAGACTTGCATTAGGACGTTTCGTTGAAACTTGGGGCATTGACTAATGTCCTTAGAGGACCAACTTAGAGTTTTAAGGTAGAGGCAAGAGCCATATCCTAGAGGAGGGGGCTACAAAATAGGGTTTCCATTGTTTATTATATGAACAAGGGTTTCTTAGATGCTTGTGCATATTTATTTCATAATGGTTTAAAAACAAATGGATGCATATGAATATATATGTACAATGAACAAGTTTTAGCATGCATATATAGTTGGAACGTGAAGTTTTTTGGATTCTTGTTTATATTTGTGCATAATTATTTGGATTCAAATGAAATTTTGTGGTATATTAGTGGAACTTTTTCCCTCAATGTAATAATTTCTAAGGTTTTTAGGGTTTAGGATATAAACTAGGGTTTCTAGATATATGGAAGTTATCCTTGAAATATTTGGTGTGTTTCAAAATCATGTTTAGTTAATATTGCTCAATGGGGACATTGCATTTGACATTCAAGTTATTGGTCAACCTAGGGATTCTACAAACTAGGGAGTAGACTAGAAACTAAGGTTTAGATTGAAAACTCGAAGCTAGTACACAAGCTAGGATTTACAAGTACAAGCTAAGGATTCTATAAGGCTTATGATGCTATTGCAAAGAGATAGATGTGTTAGTATTTCATTTCAACTTATTTTAACACTTACATTATGATGTTTCATTAGGTTTTGAAGGGTTTCAAGAGTTTATAAGGACAAATGTGATTTTTAGTTTTGTGGATTTGGTTTCTAGGATTGTGAATTAGGTTTATTGGGGTATATTGGATTTCTAGGGATAGATTGCATGATTTATGTAAGTATGAATATAATATAACAAATCCATGGCGAATATTTTGCAATTTATTAAGTTGTAAAAGTATACACAATTTATCAATCTATCAAGGTGCCAATAGTCAATGAGATCATGAAATAAAATCATGATATGTACATGTGCAACACATACTTATAACAAAGTACACAAAAGGCAATGCATACCACATACTTGTGTACCTACCTGTGGTCATTCGACTAAAACATTAGGATCACCTCTAATACCAAGAGTATCCTTTAACCTCTCATGCTTGAAGTAGGTCAATAAGTATCGTGACTGTGATGAGTTCTTTCTTAGAATTGTTTGCAGTTGGAGGTTTGTGCCAATAATTGAGTTTCTATAATGGTATAAAATTTGACCTGGTCTATAATATTCAAATACATAACCTTTTCTCTTTGATGCATGGGAAATCATTGTCAAATATTGTCCTTTTATAACCATCAACCCAGTTAGAAAATCATTACCCTCAAGGTCCCTTAATGAGACAATGTGGATTTGCTTCCCATCTAAGCAACGTTCCAACCAATAGTTAGTGCCCCATTCATTCTATATTGGGGAAACCACTGTGTATATGTTCCCTACATAAAATAAAGTGCCAACAGAGAAGGAAAGTAAATAAAAAAAATATTTATCAAACATTTCAAAATAATCTAGATATTAGTCGAACTTGGTTGTACGAGATGAGATATGTAGTCATAGTCCAGTGAAATAATTGCTTGTTCCTCCTCCAACTGAGATAATTGTGTAGTTATATGTCGACCAATCAAGATTGATACACGATCCAATATATCAACCCAATCTGTGGATTCATAATTTTTCCATTCACCACTATTACATGGAGACCAAAAACAAGAGAGTTTCCTTGTCCACATTTCAACTATGTTATTTTATGACGTTCTAATTGAATGAAATGCATGAGTTCCTTGGGAATTCTTGCACTCATATATGTGTCATCGATATAAATCGACCACCACCTAAAACTATCTATGCACATGATATTTTTTAGTTTATTGGTATTCTTTCCTGCTTCCACTCCCGCATCACTAAAGAACACCATTCAACAATGGTATTTGCATATTGGATGAGCATAACTGTTGTGTACTTCATTTCATGCATATGTAGTGCAGTCTTGATGCAAAAACCTACTACATTATCTTCTCCTTTTTTGTGTCTAGTCTCAAAATAGTTCCAAATATGTGGCACCTTGTCCCTCTTGTAGAGCATGCACAACTATTGGAATACATGGGAGTTTTTTAATTTCCCAACACAACCATCATACCAAATGCAATTTCATTCCATCTGGATACTATTATCCTTCAAGTGATTGTAGAACAATTGAAATCTGTGTTGTCCAAAAGCAAAGTTGTGACACATGTCATCGCTTATGTAGAAGTGATACTCCTTCAATATAACCATTTTGTCTTTAATACTATTTGACCCATGTCTATAGGTGATATGGAACATTATAATAACTTGGTTTGAGTTATAATATTCACTCTTAATATAGTTTTACAGTTGAAGAGTGTAGTTTTCTGCAAAATTGACCACTGATAAGATAGTCCCAATAGGAGATGTATCCTTGCACATTCTAAGTTTCTCATCTTGCCAATGAGCCACATGCACATGCTTAACGTCCTGTTGTGTATTTTCAAAGAATCCCTCCATGAAGTCCCAAACACATACCTAGTAGATCAACAATAAAGACATATATCAATATATTGTTACACATGAAATTGCAATCTAAAGAAAAAAATAGTATCCAAGAACTCATTACTAATCTGAGAAGTGACGAGTTGTATATTTTTGTCTTTCATTCCCTTCATCAATATCATATGTGACATATTTGAATGATTGCAAGTTCACCTCCTACCTCCCAAGTTCATGCTCATCGGTCACATGTATGCATTTGTCTAATAATATCATTCCACCGCACCCTGGGTGTGTCCCATATGCACAAGGTATTTGATAAAATGTGCAACCTTCTATCCTTCTACATAAACTGTTATGAATAAAGTCTCTATATGATGTCAGTGGGAAATGTAGCCGAGCATTCCTGCATAAAAGTGTTATGCAATACACACAATGTATGTATGTATGTTTCATAATAATAATCGTACTCAATGTGGTATCGAAAACAACATGTGTTACGAGATGTGTTTATTTTAACACACCATGGTTTGCATTTCTTGAAGGATATTTGTCCCAAGATAAGTTCATTATGTTCACGCCTAAATATATCAAATAATTATGTTTGTGTCATTTCAAGAAAATTTTAATTGTGGGGCTCACGATCCCTTGGACTCCTTCTCAATTTTAGTACATATTTTTGGTTGGAAGAAGATATAATCTTTTCATGTCAAAAATCCCACACCAGTCCCTCTACCACATCAATGAGCTTCATATAAAAGTATTGTAACCTACCAAACAATGACCATGCCTCTCTTGGACCAGATTCAATATGTTCTCTTATAGAACAATTCCTATGGAGTGTTTTGACATCCAAATTAACAAGTTGGCATGTACACTTAAGAAGATGAAGGGACCTAGTGATTTTGTTTAAGACTGATTGTCAAAACACATGGAAGGCCACATTACGACCTTTGAAGGATATTTATTTGCAAATTTACTAAATGCATCTACTAAACTTCCAACAATATGGGAACTTGGTTTCGAACTGTTGATCATATTTATCCTTAAGTTTCTCCTAACAATCATACACCTAGATTTTAACAATGCTAAAAATAATCTAAATTTATCTGCATCACATTTATATGGTGGAAATTTGAAATATTCTTGGATGGTCTCAACAACATCTTCAAGCATACGGTCGCCATAAACTGACTATCTAGCTTTGTCACTTAGATACTCAAATCTGAGTAAATTGACAATGACTTCATCTTGCATTGATGTGCACCTACGTTTTACTCTTTGATATGTTCTAGGAAGTTCTTGTTCTTCCAATGCCATGGAAAATGAATGCCCCTCGAGTGAATTCTTTTGTATTTCTTGTTTTGGATTGGTAGGAAGAATTTTGGCATCCTCTACAACCAGAATTGGTTGAGATTCCATAGAGTGTCTTTGATTAGTCATTTCATTTCTTTAATTTGTTCAAGGATTTCATTGGGTATCTCCTTCCTTGCAAATTTTCTCGCTCGATTGCATGAAATTCCCATCACCACAGTGATCAATGATTTATGGTGCTTCTCAATGGGAGTTTCCCCAAGCTTGTTAGGTTTCTTTCTCAATTGTGTCTAGATACTACACCATAATGACAAATGAAATATTTCCTTTTATGCTCCTCAATTACAAGAAAAAAATGGTGGAGATGCTATATGGTGCTCCCCAATGGCAGATTCTCCAAGCTTGGTTTCCTTCTTGCTCAATTATGTGGATACTACACCAAAATGACCAATTAAATATTGACTTTGATGCTCCTCAATTGTAGGGAAACAATGGTGGAGATGATCTATGGTGATCATCAATGGTAGATTCACCAAGCTTGTGATGTTTCTTACTGAATTGTGTCTTGATAATCCACCAAAATAACCAATGAAATATTTCCTTTCATGCTTCACAATTGCAAGAAAATTATTCGTGAAGAATTGGATATGGATTATAGTGTTTTTATATTGAATTATTGAACCTTGTCTAATGTATTTGGTGCTCCAATCAATCCTTATACACTTGTGATGGAGATGATAAATGCAATAAAAGCTTTGTGCATTGTTTTTCTAACAAAGAGAGTGAATTCACTATATGGAACTTGAAATTATGAACGGACTATGTAAATTTATTGAAACCTATTAGAGTGTATCTCAGATAGGGACTATTTTTTTATACTATAAAAAAACATGTACACGTTATGATTAACAAAAATGTGTGCTCGTTTTTATGAACTATAATGCCTATGCGTTTTGTTCAAGTAATCATGAACTTGGAGATCATATTCTCCACTCTGACATTCATGATTGAATCCACTTATCTAAAGTCAAAATCCTCACCATCATCATCTGAAAGTAGGAGTGTAAGCGATATACTGAGTTAGCAAATTTGGGTGTAGAGAAATATCCATCTATGATAAAAAAGAGAGCATCTCATCTCCTATTTAATCGAGAGCTTAGAACAAATGGAGCATACTTTCATGTCTAAAATCCTCGAGAATAAATATGGTGCACTTTTGATACTCATGATGACAATTGAAAAATGACAACACCATAAGCATAAAAGGATAAACAAATGGTGTTATGAATGTCACAACTAGTAGAGAAATGGTGTATAAAGAAGAGAATGTAAAATTTAAATATGTGGATACTAGAGTAGAGTATTAGAGAATTGAAAGGAATATATGTTGTATTGACATGGATTATGATGAATAGATAGGGGGTTGGGCTTAGGTGTAGTTGGATGAGTTGGGGAGTGATAGAGAGAGGATAAGGGATTAGTATAATATTTAGGGTGGAAGGAGAGATAGAGAGAGTGGTGAGGGTTTGGGGGTTTGGGGAGGAACTTAGGGTGATTAGAGAGAAAGGGGGGTATAGTTTT